>CM069149.1:46694811-46944811 GCA_035221665.1 Okamejei kenojei | reverse complement strand
CTGCACCTAATTTCTATGTTTAATTTTCTTTTCTATGTTTCTATGTTAACATTTGATTTATTAATATTCTAGCTGTTGGCTTGGTATATAGTAGCTTACCCATGTTATAAACTTCTCTCCAACTGAAAAGTTTCCATAACCGAAAATAAATAAGACCATTCAATCTGATCGAAAGCTTTCTCTGCGTCCAACGAAATAATTGATAAATCTTTATCAATGTTTCTTTTCGAGTATATAAATATTGAATAATCTTCTCAGGTTGTTTGAGGAGTATCATTTTGGTATAAATCCTGTTTGGTCTGAATGAATTACTTTATTAATCACTGTATTTAGTCTTTGTGCTAGTATTTTGGTTAATATTTTTTGATAAGTATTTAAAAGAGCTATGGCTCTATACGACCCTGGATCATCCAGATTTTTATCTAATTTAGGTATAAGTGTTATAATAGATTCATTTAATGTTTCTGTAACTTCTGTTGTGCATAAATGTGTTCATAAAGTGTCTTCAAACGTGGAGCTCTACCATATCATAGAATTTTTATAAAATTCTGATCCAATACCATCCAGTCCTGGAGTTTTAAACCATTTTTTAATGACCTAATAGCTTCTTCCGATTTCTTTTGTAGTTATTTCAGCATTGAGTGATTCTCTATTTTCTGAATCCAGTCCTTTTAGATTACAATTTTTATAAAATGTTTCTACTCCTATTCGATTTTCTGTTGTTTTGGCTGAATATAAATTTTTTATAATATTGAAAAATTATCTAATTTTATATTTAGTTTGTACTATAATTCCCCTTTGGTCTGATTTAATCCTATGATTAATTTTTTTTTCTCCTTCCAATTTTCGTAATTGACAATAATACAATAATAATACAATAATATTATAATAATATATCTATCATCACTATCAGTTATTGTTGAAGTGTGTTTAAATGAAACACACTTGACAAATTAATATTGCTACACCTCTAGATTTGTGTGTGAAAGAAGCATGATACACTTTGTCAATCCATTTAGCCTTTAATCTATGTTCTGCCCGTCTTTTTTTAGGTGTGTCTCTTGGATGAATACCACATCTGCTTTAAGTGCTTTTAAGTGTGCTAATACTTTACCTCTCTTAATTGGTTCGTTAATACCTTTAACATTCCAGCTACAAAACGTTATTCTCCATTCCCCATATTCATTTGTAAGTCTTGCATCTTTTATCTAAAGGAATATATAATAGGGCAAATGGATCAGCTCGACATACCCAAACGTTACACCCAAACTCGTCCGAATAAGATTAATTTCAAGACCCTTGGGTATCTCTCACGTATATACCTCCTTTGCATTAATTTATAACTCCATTCAAAAGTAAAAATAATAATAACAAGAGATAATATTTAAAAAAGGATAGATTAAGAGATTAATAGGGTGCACAAAGAAAGAAAAAACTACATCTAATATTGGTGTAGTTAGTGTTAGCCATACTACCATGGCTAGCAAATCTATAGACTTCCGTAGGTGTCGATGTTACTAACTTCATCCATTTCCATGATTCATTAAAATTGTTATTCCATACAAATATTTAACCAGGAGTATTAAACTCTTATGTGTACAAAATCCATCAGTCAAGTATTTGATAATATCTATACTTAATACTTATTAAAAGCAATAATAATAAGGAAATATAAAAAATAAAGTAATAATGAAAAAATAAGAAAAAGGGAAGAAAAATATAGAAAAAGTAAAATAAATATAAAAAGTACCAGGGGGGATAAATAAAGTCAAAGTTTATATTTTGTGTATTTATATTTACTTAATCCTAAGTAAATACACATTGTGTATTTATATTTACTTAATCCTAAGTAAATCAGCTATAGTTAGTTGTTAATCATTAATTGGTAGTTATTAGCTTTAAATAATACCACAGTATTAATCTTAGTATGTGTTAGTTATTAATATTAGTAGTGGTACTATTCTAATTATTAGTATCCATAGGAGCGTCTCCAACCGGTATCTCCCCGAATCTCCCATCCGCATCCTTCTCCATCTTCTTTAGATGAAACGTCCATAGTCCATAGTCCATAGTCCATTCCAATCTTGAAAATACAATTTAATTGTTGTTATAGTTCATCTTTGAAGCTTTCATTCAGTCTACCTCTCGCTCCTTAATCCCTTAGGCAAAGCTCATTGCATCCGCTGGGTTTTTGAAATAATGTTCTTCCTGGTTGTGGGTAATTCTCAGGGTGGCTGGGTACCTCAGACTGTACTTCAGATTCTTCACTTCCCTCAAAATTATTTTGGTCTCCTTGGACGCATTTCGTTTCTTGGAGACCTCTGCTGGGTAGTCTCGATAAATGCTGATCGAATCTTCTTCATATGTAAGATTTCTACTTTTTATAATTTTCTTCATCATCTCCTCCAGGACATGATCATACTGGACTTTTCCTATCATTTGTCTTGGAGGGGCGTCTTGCTTTGTATAACGTCTCATTACTCTGTGTGCTCGGGCTAGTAAAGGCTTTTGTTCCAGAGATAAAACCTTTTGCAGTAAGTTTGCAGTAAACTCTCGGGTATCTTGATTCTTTTCTCTCCCTTCTCGAATACCCACGATCCTTAGGTTCTGTCTTCTCTGGCGTCCTTCCAACTCGGTACATTTATCAGTTATTTTGCCCAGTAAGTCAGATAAACGTTGGTTTTCTTTGAGGAGTGTTTTCGTAGTCTGAGTACTTGTTTCGACTAGTTCTTCAAGGTTCTTTATGGCTGTCGACTGTTCCTTGATTTCTTCCACCACGGGTTCCATTTCTATTACCGCCTTATTTTCGGTTTTTTTCATTCATCTCTTCCACTATACCTGCAGATTGATCCGTCAATAATTCTGCAATTTCCTTTCGGAGTTTGTCAGATAATTCCGTGGCCGAAGTATTAATTTCAGACTTTAATTCCTTCATCTCCTCCTTGATTTTTTCTATTTCTTCCTTAATATTCATTTTTGCCAATTCAGTCTTTAATTCCAACTTTAACTCTGCCATTTCTTCTACAAAAAAAACTTTGAGTTCTTCAATTTCCGATTTTTTCTTCGGTTTTTTCGACACATCTTCTAGGGATAGTGTCCTACCTGAGGCCGAGGCTCCTGTCGGGCCTTGTTCTTGTTCTGCCGTTTTCCTTGTGTACCGGAGTTTTGTTTTATCTGCGGGTGGGCTGCGCTGTGTTGCCATTACGAGTCGCGCGCCTGATGACGTCACTCACGGCAGCCGGTGCAAAAACAGCAGGCAGCAGGTAGGTCTTTTCTCCCCGGTTTTTCCTCGTTTTTTTTCACAGAGCTGGCTGGCGTTGCTTTCTAGCCCTCCATAGCGCCACCGGAAGTCGGCTCCTTGTACATTAGTCCGCTATGGGATCTTTGCTTCAGTCGTTGTGAGACCAACGTTGCGGTTAGTTGTGTCAGCGGCAATTGTCAAGCCACGTTAGCGGTGAATCCAGGGCTGGATCAACCATTAAGCAAAATAAGCACGTGCTTAGGGCATCAAGGGAAGGGGGCTCCACAGAAATGGTAGGAGAAAACTTTTCAAATAAATATAGTGGAAGTATACAAAAATAAACATTATTTTCCATCTTACTGTTAGTTTTGTTTCATTTTGAAAAATAAAAATGTATTTTAAGGTTTATTATGGTTTATATTTTGAATTGCATATATATGGGGGCACCAAAATCTTGTAAGTGCTTAGGGCCTCTATAGGTCTTAATCCGGCCCTGGGTGAATCACATTGTGAATACACCTGATTCAAATCAAACGTCTGTTGTCTTCATCTGCCAAAATAGAATATTTAATACAATGTACAATGGCATATATAATATGTAATAGTTTCTCCAGCACTTTTGTCCAAAGATTCTGTGCATTTTCTCACCCAGACCGTGTGAGAGTGCAGATGACAGCTGTGTGGCGGGGCAGTGAACAACATGCAGCTGTTTCTTGTGCAACATGATGGGGATGGGAGGAGGAGGAGGAGGAAGTGCAGCGAATGGGAGGAGCAGGAACATTGGCTGGCAGCCCCAGCTCTGTGCGGAGCCAGTGCGATTGACAGCGGTGGAAGCTGCAAACATTAAGTGTGGGAATCACAGCGAAAGGAACTGCTCGGTAGGAATCCCTGCCTCTGTTTTAAAGTTGCGCTTGGGCTTCCCACTTTAAGCAAGGTTTATGCCTTATTCCGACTGCTATCCGCTCTTCTTGAAACTGTAGGCCTGTTCAGGGAACTTCCTCGTTGAGTACAAGGTTTTGAAATAGTTGCATAAGCTTTCAAATTCTGGAGGCGAGCAATGTGCATGGAAAGCTGCGTTATTGCTGTGGCGGGCAAAATACTTCCTCATCTCTGTGTCTCCCCCTCCCCCGACCCTCAGTCTGAAGAAGGGTCTCGACCCATTCCTTCTCTCCAGAGATGCTGCCTGTCCCGCTGAGTTACTCCAGCTTTTTGTGTCTATCTCTGGTTTAAACCAGCGTTTGCAGTTCCTTCCTACACAGTAGTGGCACAGTGTTGGATAAAACTGAGGCTTCTGTGAAAATATGTTCCATAAGCTAGGGTACTGTCCGATTCACCTCCACCCCATTGCGGACATTGGACTCTGGAACTGATGCGCTACGATGCTGAGAACTATATTCTGCACTCTGTATCTTCCCCTTTGCTCTACTTGTTGTACTGGAGTTTGATTAGATTGTATTTGTGTATAGTATTAGATTATCTGATTAGATAGCGTGCAAGACAAAGCATTTCACTGTGTAAAACCACAAGACAAAGTGCTGGAGTAACTCTGTGAAACGTCACCTATCCATGTTCCCCACAGATGCTGCTTGACCCGCTGAGTTACTCCAGCACTCTGTGAAACGTCACCTATCCATGTTCCCCACAGATGCTGCCTGACCCGCTGAGTTACTCCAGCACTCTGTGAAACCGTCACCCTATCTCTGTTCCCCACAGATGCTGCCTGACCCGCTGAGTTACTCCAGCACTCTGTGAAACGTCACCTATCCATGTTCCCCACAGATGCTGCCTGACCCGCTGAGTTACTCCAGCACTCTGTGAAACGTCACCTATCCATGTTCCCCACAGATGCTGCCTGACCCGCTGAGTTACTCCAGCACTCTGTGAAACGTCACCTATCCATGTTCTCCAGAGATACTCCAGCAAAGATAAACACAAAATGCTGGAGTAACTCAGCGGGTCAGGCAGCATCTCTGGTGAAAAGGAATGGGTGTGGTTTCGGGTCGAGACCCTTCTTCAGACTGAGAGTCAGAGGAAAGGGAAATGAGAGACATAGAATATATGTAAGATAAGCAAAAAGCAACGATGATCAAAGAAAGGGGGAGCCTTTCCAGCATTTTGAACCAGCATCTACACTCTTGTGTCTGCAAGCTTGCACCATCTGTTTTTACATTGAAAATATTGCATTTATTCTGAGATATTAAGTTTTCTTGAAAACCTGGATCATTAAATGCTTTGGGTAGGAAGGAACTGCAGCTGCAGTTTTAAACATAAGATAGACACAAAAAGCTGGAGTAACTCAGTGGGACAGGCAGCATCTCTAGCGAGAAGGAATGGGTGACGTTTCGGGTCTAGACCCTTCTTCAGACTGGGACTGCATATCTTTCATTCACTTGTTCTATATCTCTCTACATCACTGTCTGTATCTCTCGTATCCCTCTCCGCTGAGTACCAGTCTGAAGAAGGGTCTCGACCCGAAACGTCGCCCGCTCCTTCTCTCCAGAGATGCTGCCTGTCCCGCTGAGTTAAGGGCCTGTCCCACTTGGTGATTTGTTTGGCGACTGCCGGCATCATTGACTGACGTGTCAGGTCATCAAAAAATCTGTGCCGTGATGATGTATTGACGCTTGGTGTTTTTTCGAGTGTCACAACATTTTTTTTTTTTGACGCCGCTGGATTTTGAAACGTTCAAAACCTTTTGGCGACACTGACATGACGCTGGCAGTAGCCGAAAAAAATCGACAAGTGGGACAGGGCTTTGGCTCCAGCTTTTTGAGTCTATCTTTGGTCAAATGCCTCTGTCTCTTTCAGACGCCAGGATGCCGCCAACCTGGGTACATGCCTTCGGCTTCACCGTGTTACCACACACAGCAAGCGTTTTCAGTTGGTCTTACCGGGAGGAGATCACCGGCTGGTACGCCGGGTTGAAGAAGCCGTCTTGGTGCCCGCCTGACTGGGTGTTTGGTCCGGCCTGGTTCACGCTCTACACCAGCATGGGGTATGCGACAGCTCGATCAACCTCCGCGCATGCTGCAGCCGAACGTCGCAACTTCATCCGTCATACCAGCAGAATGAGCCCACTCGGCCCATCTGCAATCCCCGACTAGTACAGGTGTCGCAGTTATCTGTGGAATTCATTGCCACAGACGTCAATGGCGGAGATAGACAGATTCTTGATTAGTGCGGGTGTCAGGGGTTATGGGGAGAAGGCAGAAGAATGGGGTTAGGAGGGAGAGATAGATCAGCCATGATTGAATGGCGGAGCAAACTTGATGGGCCAAATGGCCTAATTCTGCTCCTATCACTTATGAAGTTAAGAAGTCCACTCCACCATTTGGCTGATCTCTGCCTCCTGACCCCATTCTCCTGCCTTCTCCCCATAACCCTTGACACCCGTTCTATTCAAGAATCTGTCTATCTCTGCCGTAAAAATATCCACTGACTTGGCCTCCACCGCCCTCTTGTGGCAATGAGTTCCACAGATTAACTACCCTCTGACTAACAAAGTTCCTCCTCACCTTCTTTCTAAAAGAGCGGCCTTTAATTCTGAGGCTGTGCCCTCTGGTCCTAGACTCTCCCACCAGTGGAAACATCCTCTCCACATCCACTCTATCTATGCCTTTCATTATTCTGTAAGTTTCAATGAGGTCCCTCTCTCAACCTTCTAAACTCCAGCGAGTACAGGCCCAGTGCTGTCAAACACTCATCATGTGCTAACCCACTCATTCCTGGGATCATTCTTGTAAACCTGCCCTGGGCTCGCCAGAGTCGGTTATTATCTTGGACTAACTCCATGGTATTCCGTACACAGTTATGGCTCCTACCTGGTGTGGAAGGAACTTGGAGGATTCACAGAGGAGGCACTGGTCCCTCTTGGTTTATATGGAGCCCAGCTTCTTCTGAACTGGATGTGGACTCCAATCTTCTTCAAGGCCCACAGAGTGGGTTGGGTACGTACACAATCACTATTCAATATATATCTGTTTACTTAAGAGGACACCAATATATTCAACCACTGATCAAATGGGACCCCCGTAAATTGAGATACAGTAAACGGGGGACCCGGCGTGGGGGGCAGGGTCAGGGGGTGGGGAGGAAATTTTCCACGAGTAAAATTTGGTCGGCATGGGTCTCGTGGAGTGGGGTCGCTATTTAGTTACAGGCAGTCGAGGGCAGCCGTAGGCAATCTCCTTCACTGAACGGGCATTTTGATTGGCTCATTGGAGTTTTCAGCACCAAGGAAAACCTACCGGTAGGTAAAATGCCCGCTAAACTTTATTATACTTCTTAAAAGTGTCACCACTCCTTCTCCCCACCTTCGCTCCCCCCTTCTCTCCGTTTCTCTCCCCTTCTGACTCCCTTCTCTCTCCTCCCCCCCACGCTCTCTAAAGGACTTACCGTGCTCTGTGGCAGCCGTTACCTTCCTCTTCATCGCGCAGACAGCGCTCCTCCACTTTCCCTGGCCCCCACCTTCGCTATGTGATTGTGTGCGTGTGTGTGTGTGTGTGTGCGTGTGTGTGTGCGTGTGTGTGGTAGGTCGATGCAGCTCGCAGTTCGGTCGATCCAGCTCGCGGATTCAACGCGGCCGGTTGATCCAGCGCGAGGCTTTCCTGGAGAGTGCCCTCGAACTTGAAGGTCGAAGGCACTCTTCTGGGTCGCAGATTAGGTCCCCCAAGTGGGACAGGCCCTTAACGCTTTGTAACACATCCATCCATCCATCTATCCAATCACTCATTCAACTATTAATTCATTCAGTCAGAATACGTCTGTACAGTAAATTAGTAAGATTAAATGAGAACTTACCAGTTTGAAGTTTGATCTTTATTTTATGAGGAGTTGCGATGAGGGATTTCGTGAAGACCCCGCCAGCACGCATGCGCGACATTCTTCAAAGCAGCGGTGTGGAATCACAGATAACAACAATGACTGAAGATAGTAAGATTAAAGAGACTCCAATATAGCAGTTGACCATATGATAGAGAGTTGGGAGCGGAGGGCCACAAAATCCCTCATCGTAACTCCTCATAAAATAAAGATCAAACTTCAAACTGGTAAATTCTCATTTAATCTTACTATTTTACTTCGGAGTCACATGAGTGACTTCGTGAAGATTTCAAAGCTCTGTGATTCCATGCCCTGGACCATGTCCATGCTCACACACTGCTGTAATACTGATGAAGGAAGCATGTTAACGTATTTCAGACTTGAACAAGCTGAAAAATAATAACATATTTGTTAATAATCAAACAATAAACCCATGAACTCGGGGACAAACGTTTAGGGAACAGCACTTAAAACTGACTCTGCAAACGTTGCGGGAGCGGCCACAGGTTTGTTATAAAAACACTGAAATGTAGTTTCACTGGCCCAGCCCGCTATTGCGAGGACAGGATCCATGAACACCTCCATGGTCCTCACCGCTGATGTGGATGCAGCCCTGGTAGAATGAGATTTTAAAATGTTAGTGTCTTACCTGCTGCACCGAATATCCTGAGCCACCTGGAGATAGTTTGCACCATCACCCTGTGATGTGGGTTTTCATGGCTGATAACAGACCCGTCTCCATATTCCTGATGTCCATCTTCAGACCTGTAGTCCCAGGTCTGTGTTGTTTAAGCAACTCATCTATAAAGAAAGTCACTTTATTGGGGGTCGAGACCATTCTATCCAGTTTTAGTTCTTGTAGAGTCTGGACCCGTTGTGCTGTGGTCAGTGCCATTAACATCACCACTTTGAAGGTGAGTTAGTCCAGTGGTAAATCCGTCATAGGCGACCAGCTCCTGAGTAGGGTCAACACCACCCCTATATCCCAGGTAATATAATACCATGGTCACATTCATTCACAAAATGTATAAAAATCACTAATTTTTGGATAGAAAGTTTTAAGATAATCTCAATTGTAGTTAATAGCAAAGTTGATTCCAGACTCAAAACTAATTATATTGGGAATACTGGAAACAATCAGATATTAACAACACAACAAATAATTTTTATCGGTTATAGTTTAATAATTGGTAAAAAATTAATACTAAGATTTTGGAAAGGTCCTACTTCCCCCACAACTAAAATGTGGATTACAGAAATGTCGGAGACGTTACACTTGGAACGATTAAGGCTTGCCCTGATGGACAGGCTGGACCAGTTCAGAGGAATATGGTCTCCATTTATTGAATATTTAAAGGGTCAAGATGGTCCGGTTCGAAGCCATGACGGAAGCCTGAATGTAATGAATGGATGAAGAATTATAGACAATAGATCATAAATATATCTCCATTGAAGATATCTTGTTTAATATTCCACTCAATCAGTTTATCTCTCTCTTTTTTTTTTCCTTTTCTTTTTCTCTTTTTTATTTCCTACTGCTATAAAATAAAAAAGAAAAATTATAGAAGTACAAATAAGATTGATTGTTAATTTTTAAAAATATTAAGAATGTATGTGACGTTAATATTTTCTTTTGTTTTAATTGGATTTTATATTTCTTCTTAATATGTAATTACTTCTAATAAAAAATATCTTACATAACAAAATAATTACCATGGTCGGGGAGGGTTGGATAGAATATACCCCTCATAGTTAGGATATCAGCTGGTGAGATCCCACACTCCAATGTTGTGATAGGATGACAGTGCACTCCTGGCAATGCATATGGCACTGTAACTGAGGGCCTCATCATAATGAAGGCCTGCGAGGATTCCAGCACATTGGAGAACGTAGCAGATTTGTAGGTGGTCTTGGTCCAACTACAGAAACCTCCCATTTCCTTATGTGGGTGAGGTACTGCTTCCTAGTGGACTCTCTGCACGATGCTGTATGATGTCCATGGTCCTTTCTGTTGCAGAATTGGTTGAATTTTCTGCAATACCAGACTGATGAAGCAGAATGGGGGGAAGCATAGAAAACCCATTTCCCCCAACGTAGCGAGAACGCGTCCATCGCCACTGCCCCAGAGTCTGGTTCCCAAGAGACATATGTTGGAATCGGATGGTTCAACCTGGACGCAAAGTGGTCGATATCTGGTGTTCCATATTTGGCTATAATTTTAGCAAATATTTGGAGGTTCAACATCCACTTGATGTCATTATTAAATACTCATGACTGGTGTCCGCCACTGTATTGAGCTTAACTGAAAGGTACGTAGCTGATATCCAAATATTTCTTTCAATACACCAGAGCCAAATTAATTTTTGCCAATTCATCACAAGATATTGACTTGATACCACCCATATGGTTTAAATATGCCACCTCAGTGGTATTATTTATTTTGAAGACGATCATGCGTATGATGCAGATTAGTGCAGTAAGCCCGCAGCCCGTGACATGCTCCCAGCCCAATAATTTCTAAATAGTTTATACCTTGTGATTGAAGAAGAGTAGACTCGTGCAAAATCCCATCTACCGCCCCAACTGGAAGTGGTGTCGGTAGCTCCCCAGCCCTTGGCGCTTGCGTCGGTTTGTAACACGACTGATGGGTTTGATGTAATGATGGGATTAAACAATCACAAACATTGCTAATCCACCATTGTAGCTCAATTTATGCCTTGTTTGGCAGCTGCATAGGCCTGTCAAAATGTCCAGCATTCGCTTTTAATGCTGAGATTTTTGCTCTTTGCAAGCTTTGATAGTGTAACGGCCCAAATTGTGCAGCTGGAATGTAGCTACAAGATTACCAATTACCTTAGCAGCATCTCCTAGTCAGTTTCCTGGCGCAAGCAAGGCTGTTACATGCCTCTATTATGTCTATTGCTTTGTTCCCTGGGATAGTGACAATCAGAACCCCATGCATCCCAGAATGTACACAACCTCCCTCCTACTTGTGAGGTTATACATGCAGCACTCCCAAGAGAACCAGACCCCCTTACCTCCATGGTTACTGGTGGCCTTGATGTTCTGGGCTTTTTTGGTTCGTAGTGTTGCTGGGATGTGGGGTTGGCGCATCTTCCACGCTGGTCGCTGTAGTCCCTGCCTAAAAGGCTTTTGTAGATAGGGTGCGACCGGTGGATAGGTTCTGATTGCCCTGTCGGGTTGAACCTGAGGCCTGTTAGACGTAGCGTAAGGATACTGTCTGTGATACGCCGGTGGTCTGCTCGAGGATGGTGGTTTCATCAACCCAACCGCTTATGCCACCTCGTCCAGGTCTTTTACCTGTTTTGGCAGATCTTCACCAAACAACGGTGTAGCAGAGGTTTTGCACAAACCCACGAATTTTGGGTTGTGAGTTGGTTTGATGGAGATTTTCCGGACGGAGTTTATCTCGTACTGTGTGTTACACAGTAGCGCAAGAGCATCTTCCTGCTCCTCCGTCATCTCCGTGCCGTCAATCGACCTGGCAAAGGCAGTGATTCCCGACGCCAACAATTTCAGGATTTATTGAAGTTTGAGCTCCTGTGCCCTAATCCCTGGACTGATGTTGCCCCAGATGGGCGTGTTGACTGTCGACACAGTTGTTCGGGCCTTGTATTTGTTCATTCCTCGGTCAGACCTGTTCCTGCAGCTGGTGTGTTGTGAGGAGTCAATGCTTGCCGCTAGTTTTTATCAAATTTGGAAACCACGTTGAGAAGTTCCTCATGGGGTTTCTCAGTGCTGCAGGTTCCTGCGCCAATCCCTCTTCAACATCAGCCAGCTGCTGACTCCTGGCACTCCCCGCCGATGAAGGGGATACGATGAGGGATTACGTGAAGAAGTCCCGCCTGGCGCATGCTCGGCATACTTCAAAGCAGCGGCGTGAAAAACACAGAACCAATAGCCGGAGTAAGATAGTAAGGCTTACATAGACTAGAACTACCAGATGATCATTTATATATAATGAGGGTTGGGAGTGGAGGGCACGTAATCCCTCATCGTAACTCCTCATAAAATAACGATCAAACTTCAAACTGGTAAGTTCTCATTTAATCTTACTATTTTACTTCGGAGTCACGTGAGTGACTACGTGAAGATTTTGAAGCTCTGTGATTTTCATGCCGTAGATCATTCCATACGACACACTGCTTGAGTTTACACAGTAGTGAGTAAATAATATATATTGCTTGAAATTATGCAATAAATATTTTGACATTTTAATAATAATAATAAAAAGAAAAGTAATAACCCCTCTATCCCTGGGGAAATTACAACAAATGATATGCAACAAAGCAAACAATTTGAACAGAACCCAACACAGCATGTGCAACCCTGGCACTGTGACAACGGGTTTATCATAAAATCTAGAAAAGTTCCTCTTTAGACCATCCTGCGGTCTCCAGAATTTGGTCGAGCGGCATGTCCTGCACCTTTGCCGCAGACATTGATACCGTCCTTGTGGAGTGAGATTTAAACACATCAGTGTCTACTCCAGTTAATCCAGAACCTGTTTATCCATCTAGAAATAGTTTGTACTGTCACTTTTTTATGTTTCTTGTGGGTATTGAACATTGGTGTCTCACAATCTCGGAGACTCTTAATTCAATATATATTAAATCAGATGCTTAACCACACACAATGTTTAGTTGACAGAGTATGTCTTAAAGATTACATTGGTTCCAGCCTTTCTTGGCTTGCTTTGCTTGCTTAGATCATTGACATAAAACGTCATTTTATCTACAGACAACTGCATACATTGTTTGTACTCATTGTGATGTTATTAATGTCATCAGCATAACCGCTTTAAATATTAACTTCTGAAAAGACAGTGACGTAATTGGAGTCCATTGCCGAAGCAATGTGAGAACTATACTGACATCCCAGATTTCTGTATATCTGGGTTTGGTAGGATTTTATTAAAATTCCTCTCATAAATCGGGATATTAACGGATGAGACCCGATAAATTGTCGTTCTGAAATTGTCCTAAATAGGAGGACAAAGCACTCCAAGCTCCATTAATGGTACTATAACACAGGTGCAACATAGCAAAGAACTCCAATACATCCGATATGTTTGCAGTATGATAAAAATATATCTGACTGTATACAAAGATTTCCCATTCCTTATATGAAACATATATTGTTTCTTAGTGCTATATCTCCAAGCTGCAGTTATGACATCCATGGCCCTATCCGACATTCCATCGGAACCTGCAGATTAACAATTAATACGGTCATGTAATGGATGACTTCTGCTGTTACTGGATGTACCAACAGTTACTGCACCTGGGATTTGTCATGAATGTCTGAATCATCATTCTGAGCACCAATGGGAACAATGGCTGTGTAGTAATGGTCCCTAGATAAGGGACGTATCAGATATTGAACTGACAAGAACAGATACGACACTTGATCTTAGCCAAAAGGCCGAGAAGCAATACCAGTTTGGAACCACCAAACGCCTGCGGCGGAGACTTGTTCTATAATGGTGAAAACATAAAAGACTATACTTCCCCAATGTAGCGAGAATGCATCCAACGCTAATGCTCTTGGATCTGGCTCCCATGAGACACATTTAGACCACTGGAGATTTAATCCAGACACAACAGATCAACATTTGGTACTCATACTGTTTGACAATCTTTTATAAACTTTTTGAATTTTAACGTTAATTCTGTATTGTCATTGAACTTTTGTGATCTGTTATCTTACCACAATATTGTCTTCTCCCACAGCTGTGGTATTGTCTACTCATAATTGAACGTGTAAGTTCTTTATTGTAGAACAAACAGCTATCAATGCATAAAACGCCCCCAATAACTCCAAATCTTCTTGGACAGTCCATCAAACACCACAACTGGTGTCGCTGTCCTTGGCTCCCCATCCGAGAGCACTCCCATCAGTCTGTAATACCACTGAAGACTACTGAACAAGCACATTTTTACTTCTAGTAACTTGTGCAACATTGAGAATCCATCATTGCAATTCAGCTCAACCTTTTTAGTTGGTAACTGCATGTACCTAATCAATGACCTGCATGCTTTTTACGCTTATTCTCTGGTCTTTGCAGACTTTGATTACTTTACTTTACCACTATCACTTTTCCAGTAACCATAGCTACTTCTTGGATGGTGGGATAATGTTTTTTACCAAGACAAGTGCAGGCATTTGTAACATCCCCAACCTTAATTGTTGATAAAGTTACTGACATATCAACTGTATTAATAACAAACCCCAAATAATCAATTGTTTGGGATGCCTGTAACTTACATGTTGTTTGGATGTACAGAACCTTAGCCTTTCGATAGGCTTATGGTTGCTGAACCCAGTTCTTCAGCTGCTCCCATTTACAATTAACATATCCTCTAGATAAGTCATTACAATGTGATTCTGAGCCCTCATTAACACCAGTGCTGGTTTCAATAATTGTATGAGCAATCTGAGGGCTGAATTTAACCCATTAGGTCATTCCTTCAACTGACCCATCCAATTAATTTAAGTACCTGAATAATAAGGCATCTTTTTTAGGTCTAATAATAGCCATATAGCAGCCTTGTGATAACAACTTCGTTACAGTGTTGAAGTGTACTTTTTTTAAAATTGCCTATACTGAACTATAAATTTAAGTTTGTGAGTCCCAGAATGACTCTGCAACCCCCATACTTGTGTCTGGGATATATTATCTCTACCTGACGAGTTCCTGGTACATTCAAACACCAGGCCAATCAGATTTAATGCAGAATTATTACAAAACAATTGTAATCTTACAACCGCCCAGAGGCTGTTTCCCAGAAATTCCATGTGTGATGGAATGACGTTTCTGTACTTCGTAAATTAATCAGAAGATCTCCTTTCTTTAATATAGGGGTTCGTATTCAACCTGTTTCTTTTTCTCAAAGCAGGGATGAGAAGTTTTATAAGGCAAATATCCTTAATTGTTTGGGCAGTTTTTCATCAATCATAAATCTGGTTATAGCTTGCCCACATAATCCTGCATTTTTTGGGTATAATGTTAGCCAAATGGTAATTTTCATCATACAATTGGGTTAGAATATGCATTGCCAGAGTAACGCAAGCATGTCTTAAAAGTATTGGACATTATCGACCCATGTATGTCTTCCCCAAATGCAGTGATGCCAACTGAATATCAGCTAGAGGACATGCTGGAACACATTTCCTGTCCTCGCATCGTTACACTCATGGGTGCCCCATTACTGAGTTACTGTTGGCACCCTGAGCGAGGCACAATAGACGGGTGTTTTATATATTTTTTATTGTTTCAGTCATAACAGTTTCTTGGAATAGGTGAGAAACCAAATAATGTTGGCCGCCAGGTTCATCCATAGCCCTCACCAGTCCATACCGATTATAGCAAAAACTTGGTGCTACATTGGGAACACCCGAAGCGTTTCTATTGTGCTCTGGTGTATACACATAAGTAGGGACCCCAGCTTCAGGGTCAGTTTCATCCTGCCCTGGTACTCCTGAGTCTTTGCTCTAGGAGACTTCATCCAGACCTAAACAAGGCACTGGTGAATGAGATTCTCATTTTTCATAGGCACCATACTCAGTGTATGGAAACTCCTTCGGAGCCTGCCTTAGAATCTCATGGGCCTTTAGAACCCTTGACTGATTAGAATTTGGAGCATTTTATCTTGCTCTAGGGATCTCATCCAGACCTAACCAAGGTACTGGAGAATCAGAATCCCATTTTCATAGGACACCATACTCAGCGTATGGAAACTCCTTCGGAACCTGCCTTACAGGAAGACATACCTGGGTCTAGAACCCGTGGACTAAGTCAAGTGTGGAGCATTTTCTCCATTTCCAGCCTCCCCCACATTCTTGTCCTCCCTTGGAGGAAAGTTTTATTTCTTTTACTGTTTTGTATTTGTGCATAAACCATATATGTTTTAAAATTGTAATACTGACAGGCACATTCTGCTTGCAGAATATTTGTATTAACCTCAGTATCACACAGGGTTATATACATTTCCATAAAGAAAACTGCATTCTGGTAACATATACTCAGAGCAGACTTTATTTTACAAATTACTGGGTATTTGGAGCCGGCATTTAGCGCAGCCGTTATCTCCAAACCCGATCTAAATAGCGGTAAATAGCGGGAGCCGGCTTTTAAAGCAGCCCTTATCTCCCGATCCGATCTAAATCGGAAACTGCGGTTCCAGCGCGTTCTATTCAATTATCGCAGTTTAAAAATACATTCACTCTAGCTGGCTCCGTATTTCGAGCCAGAGTTACAGAGTTTTTAAAAACATTTCAAAATACATCAGCACTCTAGCTGGCTCTGCAGACTTACAGAGTTTAAACCCACTAGCAAGAAAGTTCAACAGCGACTTACCTACTGGTTAAACTTACCCTGGTGGGAGCTGCGCTCTCCACCCTGTCGGAGCTTCGACGTAATGCCGAGCATGCGCCAGGCGGGGCTTCTTCACGTAGTCACTCACGTGACTCTGAAGTAAAATCAAGGACCGGTCTCACCGCGGCCACTCCCTCTTCTCCCCTCTCCCATCGGGCAAGAGGTACAGAAGTGTGAAAACGCACACCTCCAGATTCAGGGACAGCTTCTTCCCGGCTGTTTTCAGGCAACTGAACCGTCCTCTCACCAACTAGAGAGCGGTCCTGACCTCCCATCTACCTCATTGTAGACCCGCAGACAATCTTTTTTTTGTTAAATATTTTTATTAGACGTAAGTACATATTAATAGAATATACTTCTCACATACATTCGTAATATTATTAATATTAACAATTATGTCTTATTTGTATTTCTATACATTTTTTTTAATTGCAGATAGGAAAAGATAGAGAAAAATAAAGTAAAAGTAGAAAATCAAAAATAAAGAAATGAGTGGAGTATTAAAAAAGTTTTCCATCATTGGAGATATATCCATGATTTGCTATACATGATTCTTCATCTATTCCATTATTCAGACTTCAGTCAGGCTCTCATACCGAGCCATTTTGACCCTTTAAATATTCAATAAATGGAGACCATATCCCTCTGAAAAGATCCAACTTGTCCAGTGGACAAGCCTTAATCTTTCCAGATGAAGTGTCTCCGACATTCCTGTAATGCACATTTTGGTTGTGGGGGATGTAGGACCTTTCCAGAATTTCAATATTAATTTTTTCCCAATTATTAAACTGTAATCAATAAAAAATCTTTGATTCATTGTTATTAATTGATCTGTTTCTAATATTCCCAATATTTAATTTTGAGTCAGGCATCAGATTCATATTAACAACATTCGAAATTATCTTAAATATTTCTGTCCAAAATTTAGTAATTTTTACACAATTTGTAAATTAATGCATTGTTAGCTTCTAAGTGCTGACATTTATCACATATGGCAGATACATTTGAAAAATACTATGTAATTTGGATTTTGAATAATGTAATCTATGTAATATATTAAATTGTATAAGAGAGCGTCTAGCATTTAATGAATAATGGTGTATATGTTGTAAACTTCCATCCCATACTTCTAGTCTGATTAATTGACCTAATTCGTTTTCCCATGATTGTCTATATATTTCTGTCATTGGGACATCGTTTTCCAATAAAATGTTATAAATATATGATATCAATTTTTCTATGTTCGGGTGTTTATTTAGACATTCATCTAAAATTTCTGTCTTTCTATTTCTGATTTCTTGTGTGTTTGCTTTTACATAGTCTCTAATTTGTAAATATATAAAGTAATCTTTTGGGTGTAATCCATACATTTGTTGTAATTCTTGAAATTACATGAAGGAGTTTTCCCTATAGAGATCGCCCATCTTATTAATTCCATAGTTTTTCCATTGTAAGAAACCTTTGTCCATGATTGAAGGTTTAAATGTAACGTTATTTACAATGGTTAGGGCTAGTGGTATACATTTCAATTTTAATGTTTTCTTTATTTGTTTCCAGATACGTATCCCACTTTCTATTATAGGATTTTCACTATAGATTTTCTTACCTAGTTTAATACTAGCGAATAAAATCGAGCTAATTTCAAAAGGCGAACAATCTTCATTTTCCATTTTTAACCAGATTCGTTGTTTATCTGTCTCTACTAACCAAAAATTCATGTTTTTAATATTAACTGCCCAGTAATAAAACATAATGTTTGGCAGTGCTAGACCTCCATTTATTTTTGATTTACATAAATGTTTTTTATTTATTCTATGGCTCTTATAATCCCAGATAAAGTTGGTAACTATAGAATCAACCTTCTTAAAGACATTTTTAGGAAGATATATCGGAATCAATTGGAAGAGATATAGTAATTGCGGGAGAAAAATCATTTTTAATGCATTAATTCTACCTAGCATTGAGATAGGTAATGTTTTCCAATATAAAATGTTCTTATTTAATTTATTCAATAAAAGTGGAAAATTGGATTTAAATAAAGAATCAAATCTTTTTGTTACATAAATTCCAAGATATTTGATTTTTTCGTTTGCTATCTAAAAGGAAATTGTTGTAGTAGATGTAAGTTATTTATCATTATTGGCATAAGTTCACTTTTATTCCAATTAATACTATATCCTGAAAATAATCCAAATTCAGTTATTAATTTTAGTAAATTTGGGATACTAATTTCCGGCTTTGTAATATAAAGTAATACATCATCCACATATAAAGAGATTTTATTTTCAGTATCTCCGGTGTCATACCCATATATTTCAGGATGTAATCTCACACGTTGAGCTAATGGTTCTATTGCAAGTTCAAACAGTAGCGGGGATTAAAGGACAACCTTGTCTGCAGCCTCGAAATAGATTAAATTTAGTTGATAGCATTTGATTTGTTATTATTCTGGCTGTTGGATTAGTGTATAATAATTTAACCCAAGTAAAAAACTTCTCTCCCAACTTAAAAGTTTCCATAACCGAAAACAAGTAAGACCATTCCACCTGGTCAAAGGCTTTCTCCGCGTCTAACAATATAATTACTAGGTCTTTATTAATATATATATTTTCAAATATATAATATTGAATAATCATCTCAGGTTATATGAGGAATATCGTTTTGGTATAAATCCTGTTTGATCGGGGTGAATTAATTTATTAATAACAGTACTTAGTCTTTGTGCTAATATTTTGGTTAGTATCTTTTGATCAGTATTTAAAAGAGCTATAGCTCTATATGATCCTGGGTCATCCAGGTCTTTGTCTATTTTAGGTATAAGTGTTATAATAGATTCATTTAATGTTTCTGGTAGTTTCTGGTGGGTATAAATGTATTCATATAGTATCTTCAAACGTGGTGCAATCAGATCATAAAATGTTTTATAAAATTCCGAACCAATACCATCGGGTCCCGGTGTTTTACCGTTTTTTAATGATCTGATAGATTCTTCGATTTCTTTTACCGAAATTTCAGCATTTAGTGATTCTCTATTTTGTGAATCCAACCCATTAAAATTACAGTTTTTTTAAATGCTTCTATTCCTATCCTGTTTTCTGTCGTTTTAGCTTAATATAAATTTTTATAATATTGCAAAAATCTCTCATTAATATCTTTGGGTTGTACTAACGGTTCGCCATTATATGATTTAATCCTATGGATTAATTTTTCTCCCTCCATCTTCCGTAATTGACGAGCCAATAATTTTTGAGGTTTATCTCCAAATTCAAATTGTATTGATAGAGTTTTACAACTTGATCTGAGTATATTTTATTTAATTTATATTTCAGTGCAGCGATTTTATTATGTGTTGTTATGGATGGATTAGCAGCATTCTCTGTGTCTAATTGTTTAATCTCCTTTTCCTATTCCTGTTGTTCCCTCCGATTCTCTTTATTATAAAATGCTTGAGAAGAAACCATAATTCCACGGGCATATGCTTTAAAAGTTTCCCATAATAGGGAAGAAGACATTTATCATTTATTTCAAAGAAAGTCTTGATCTATTCTATCATATATTCCTGAGTTACTTTGTCTTTTCAAATTTGTGGGTTAAATCTCCATTGTCCCCGTTTTTCCGTTTTACCATTTATTTTAATCATAAATGTTAAAGGTGCGTGATCTGAGATTGTAATATTATGGTATTTTGAATTATAAGTGAGTGAGATAAGTTTAGCATCAACCAAAAAAATAATCTATTCTTGAATAGGTTTTATGTACAGGTGAATAAAATGAATATTCTCGTCCAGTTGGATTTTCTACTCTCCAAACATCTTTAATGTTACTAGTATCCATATATGCATTTAATAAGTCACTGGAATGGGATTTGGTTTTCCTTTGTCTTGTGGATCTGTCTAAATAAGAATCTAATGTACAATTGAAATCTCCTCCAATTATTAAGTTATGTTGTGCTATTTCCGGGATGTTGTTAAATAATTTCTTAAAGAGGATAGGTTAAGAAATTAGTATTGTGCACAAAGAAGCAAAAAACTACATCTAGTATTAGTGTAGTTAGTGCTAGCCATACTAGCATGGCAAACCATCTACCGACTTCCGTAGTTGATGTTACGAACTTAACCAGCTCCTTGGTTTCTTGGAATTTTTATTCCATAGCAGTATTTTACCGGGGATATTAAATTTTAAAATATTCGGGTTACAATAGTCGGAAATGTGAGGATACATATATTTAAAACTTGTTTGAAAATGTAATTAAAAAAATGAAAATAAAAATAAAAATAAAAATTACTAGTAAAAAAGAAAGAAGGTTTCCAAAGAGGGCAAATGAAATCAAACTCTATATTTGACTCTAATCATTCCATTATAAGTAAGTATTAGTCATTAGTGATAATTATTAACTCTGATTAGTAAAGATACCACGCTATAATACAAACAGAGACCGGCCCTGATGCTCAGAAGGGTAGCAAAAAGAGGAGGGCAATTGTAATAGGGGACTCTATAGTTAGGGGGTCGGATAGGCGATTCTGTAGACGCAGTCGGGAGACCCGGATGGTAGTTTGCCTCCCTGGTGCCAGGGTCTCGCATGTGGTAGAACGTGTACAAAAGATTCTGATAAGGGAGGGAGAGGAGCCTGATGTTGTGGTACACATAGGTACCAATGACATAGGCAGAAAAAGTGATGAGGTCCTGAAGGGAGAATTTAGGGAGTTGGGGGGAAAGTTAAGGAGAAGGACCAAAAGGGTAATGATTTCAGGATTACTGCCTGTGCCGCGTGACAGTGGGAGTAGGAATGAAATGAGGTGGAGGATAAATGCGTGGCTGAGGGACTGGTGCAGTGGGCAGGGATTCAAGTTTCTTGATCACTGGGACCTCTTTTGGGGAAGGCATGATCTGTACACAAAGGACGGGTTGCACTTGAGCCCGAGGGGGACCAATATCCTGGCAGGGAGATTTGCAAAGGCTACTGGGGAGACTTTAATACTAGAAAGGCTGGGGGGAGGACTCTGGTAGAGGGGGCTAGGGGTAGGGTGTGGGGCAAGAGGCAGAGAAGGGAAGCACTCGGATCCAAAATGTAGGCGAGAAAGATGAAAAGATAATAGACTGAGAATAAGGGATGGTAGGTTTCTAAAATGTGTATATTTTAATGCTAGGAGCATTGTAAGTAAGGTGGACGAACTTTGAGCTTGGATTGACACCTGGAAATATGATGTTGTGGCAATCAGTGAAACATGGTTGCAGGAGAAACTAAATATTCCAGGATTTTGTTGCTTCAGGTGTGATAGAATTGGAGGGACCAGAGGGGGAGGTGTTGCATTGCTTGTCAGAGATGATATTACAGCAGTGCTTTGGCAGGATAGATTAGAGGGCTCGTCTAGGGAGGCTATTTTGGGTGGAACTGAGAAGTGGGAACGGTGTAGCAACACTTTTAGGGGTGTATTATAGACCACCAAATGGGGAGCGTGAATTGGAAGAGCAAATATGTAAGGAGATAGTAGATATTAGTAGTAAGCACAAGGTAGTGATTGTGGGAGATTTCAATTTTCCAAAAATAGATGGGAAAACACATTCTGTAAATGGGCTGGATGGTTTGGAGTTTGTAAAATGTGTGCAGGATAGTTTTTTGCAGCAGTACATAGAGGTATCGACCAGAGAAGGGCAGTGCTGGACCTCCTGTTAGGAAATGAGGCAGGTCAGGTGACGGAGGTATGCGTTGGTGAGCACTTCGGGACCAGTGATCACAATACCATTAGTTTCAATATAATTATGGAGAGAGTCAGAACTGGACCTAGGGTAGAGATTTTTGATTGGAGAAAGGCTAACTTTTGAGGGAATGCGTAAGGATTTTAAAGGAGTGAATTGGGACACTTTGTTTCATGGGAAGGATGTAGAAGAGAAATGGAGGACATTTAAAGGGGAAATTGTTAGAGTACAGAATCTTTATGTCCCTGTTAGGTTGAAAGGAAATAGTAAAAATTGGAAAGAGCCATGGTTTTCAAGGGAATTGGACACTTGTTTCGAAAAAAGAGAGATATCTACAATAATTATAGGAGGCATGGAGTAAATGAGGTGCTAGAGGAGTATAAAGAATGTAAAAAGAATCTTAAGAAAGAAATTAGGAAGGCTAAAAGAAGATATGAGGTTGCTTTGGCAAGAAAGGTGAAAGTAAACCCAAAGGGTTTTCTACGCTATATTAATTAGCAAAAGGATAACGAGGGATAAAATTGGACCATTAGAGAACCAGAATGGACAGCTATCTGCAGAGCCAAAAGAGATGGGGGAGATATTGAACAATTTCTTTTCTTCGGTATTCACCAAGGAGAAGGATATTGAACTAGGTGAGTTTAAGGGGAAAGAGTAGAGTAGCTATGGAAACTATGAGATTCAAAGAGGAGGAAGTACTGACACTTTTGAAAAATATAAAGGTGGATAAGTCTCCAGGTCCTGACAGGATATTCCCTAGGACATTGAGGGAAGTTAGTGTAGAAATAGCAGGAGCTATGACAGAAATATTTCAAATGTCATTAGAAACGGGAATAGTGCCGGAGATTGGCGTACTGCGCATGTTGTTCCATTGTTTAAAAAGGGTTCAAAGAATAAACCTAGCAATTATAGACCTATTAGTTTGACGTCAGTGGTGGGCAAATTAATGGAAAGGATACTTAGAGATAATATATATAAGCATCTGGATAAACAGGGTCTGATCAGGAACAGTCAACATGGATTTGTGCCTGGAAGGTCATGTTTGACAAACCTTCTTGAATTTTTTGAAGCGGTAACTAGGGAAATTGATGAGGGTAAAGCAGTGGATGTTGTCTATATGGATTTCAGTAAGGCCTTTGACAAGGTTCCCATGGAAGGTTGGTTAAGAAGGTTCAATCTTTGGGTGTTAATGGCGGAGTAGCAAGATGGATTCAACAGTGGTTGAATGGGAGATGTCAGAGAGTAATGGTGGATGGCTGTTTGTCAGGTTGGAAGCCGGTGACCAGTGGGGTGCCTCAGGGATCTGTGTTGGGTCCACTGTTGTTTGTCATGTACATCAATGATCTGGATGATGGGGTGGAAAATTGGATAAGTAAGTATGCAGATTATACTAAGATAGGTGGTGTTGTGGATAATGAAGTAGATTCTCAAAGTCTACAGAGAGATTTGGGCCATTTGGAAAAAGTGGGCTGAAAGATGGCAGATGGAGTTTAATGCTGATAAGTGTGAAGTGCTACATCTTGGCAGGACAAATCAAAATAGGACGTACATGGTAAATGGTAGGGAATTGAGGAATGCTGTGGAACAGAGGGATCTAGGAATAACTGTGCATAGTTCCCTGAAGGTGGAATCGCATGTAGATAGGGTGGTAAAGAAAGCCTTTGGTGTGCTGGCCTTTATAAATCAGAGCATTGAATATAGGAGTAGGGAAGTAATGTTAAAATTGTACAAGGCATTGGTAAGACCAATTCTGGAGTATGGTGTACAATTTTGGTCGCCTAGTTATAGGAAGGATGTCAACAAAATAGAGAGAGTACAGAGGAGATTTACTAGAATGTTGCCAGGGTTCCAGCAACTATGTTACAGAGAAAGGTTGAACAAGTTAGGTCTTTATTCTTTGGAGCGCAGAAGGTTAAGGGGGGACTTGATTGAGGTCTTTAAAATGATGAAAGGGATAGACAGAGTTGACGTGGATACGTTTTTCCCATTGAGGGTAGGGAAGTTTCAAACAAGAGGGCATGACATGAGAATTAAGGGACAGAGGTTTCGGGGTAACGCGAGGGGGAACTTCTTTACTCAGAGGGTGGTGGCTGTGTGGAATCAGCTTCCAGCAGAAGTGGTGGAGGCAGGATCGATTTTAACATTTAAGAGTAAAGTGGATAGGTATATGGACGTGAAGGGAATGGAGGGGTATGGTCTGAGTGCAGGTAGATGGGACTAGGGGAAAACAAATGGTCGGCACGGACTGGAAGGGCCGAGAGGGCCTGTTTCCGTGCTGTAATTGTTATATGGTTATATGGTTATATGGTTATAATTTTAGTATTTATTAGTTATTTGTATTAGAAGTGCAGTTATACTAATTATTAGTATCCATGGGAGAGTTTCCGATTCACATCTTTCTCCAGCTTCCTTAGTCACCACTTTAATTCCATCTAGTCCGGCAAAATCAGTTTATTCAATGGTGAGGCACAGTTTTAAAAGTATTATTCAAGCATCTTCTCAAGCCTTAATCTTCTGGGCAAAGTCCAATGCTTCCATAGGGTTGATGAAAAAATGTTCCTTCTGGTTGTAAGTGACTCTTAGGGTAGCTGGATACCTCAGACCATATTTCAAATTCTCCACTTCCCTCAAGATACTTTTAGTCTCATTAAACGCTTTTTGTTTCCTGGAGACCTCTGCTGGATAGTCTCGATAAATACTGATCCTGTGTCCTTCAAATGCAAGATTTCTGTTTCTTAATATTTTTTGCATTATCTCCTCCAAGACGTGGTCGTAATGTACTTTTATTATCATTTGTCTTGGGGGAGCGTTTTGTCTTGTCTGACGTCTCATCACTCTGTGTGCTCGGGCTAGTAAAGGCTTTTGTTCCAGAGATAAAACTTTTTGCAGTAAATTTGCAGTGAATTCTCGGGGATCTTGATCCTTCTCTTTCCCTTCTGGAATACCCGCAATTCTTAGGTTCTGTCTTCTCTGGCGACCTTCCAATTCAGTACATTTCTCGGTTATTTTGCCCAGTAATTCAGTTAGACGTTGATTTTCTGTGATAAGCTTTGCTGTAGTCTGAGCACTTGTATCGGCTAGTTCTTCAAGGCCTTTTATGGCAGCCGTCTGTTGGTTCAGTGCCTGCTCCACAGGATTCAGCCTTTCTTCAAAATCAATTTTCACATTTCTGATTTTAACATTCGTCTCATTTGTCAGACCAGTCAATATTTCTGCAATTTCTTTCTGCAGTTCATCCAATATATTCTTAGTCGTGGTATTAATTTCAAGCTTTAAGACCTTCATTTCCTCCTTGATTTTTTTTTATTTCTTCCCTTAAACCAGCAAATTCACTTGCAATAAAAGTTTTAAGTTCTTCACCTTCCAATTTTTTCGTCGTTTTTTTCGACACATCTTCTTGGGATAACGTCCTACCTGAGCCCGAGGCTTCAGTCGGGCCTTCCACCGTTTTCAGCCTGGTAGCCCGACTTTTCGGTTTATCCGGGGGTGGGCTGCGTTGTGTAGACATAGTAAGTCGCGCGCCTGATGACGTCACTCACAGCAATCGGTGCAGAGGCAGCAGGCAGCAGGTAGGTCGGTTTCTCTCCGATTTTTCTCCGTTTTTTTCGAGGAGCTGGCTGGCGTTACTCTCTAGCCCTCCATAGCGCCACCGGAAGTCTGACCCACAGACAATCTATAATCGCACTTTACTTGACTTGACCTTGCACTAGACGTTATTCCCTTTATCCTGTATCTGTACACTGTAAACGGCTGGATTGTAATCATGTGTTTTCTTTCCGCTGACTGGTTAGCACGCAACAAAAAAGCTTTTCACTGCACCTCGGTACACGTGACAATAAACAAAACTAAATTGGCCGAACGTGGGAACGCCGCTGGCTGTCATGTTTCTCTTGAATGCGCCTCTGCACGGAGGCAGGCTCCAGCACCCGAGGTTGCAGCTGGCGCTGGGCAATCGGGATGGTAGATCTGGTTGTTCTGGACATCAGATGCTGAGCAGGTGATCCCATGGCCAGATCCCTGGAAACATTCCTGAGGTTCAGGAGATCCAAATACAAATCAGAGTTAGACAGTCGCGCCTGTTCCATCAGAAGCTTGGCGCTGCGGACGGCCCGTTCTGCAAGGCCGTTGCTCTGTGGGTACTCTGGGCTGCTGGTCAGATGCACGAAACTCCACTTGTCGGCAAAACGTTTGAACTCCTGGCTGGTAAACTGCCTGCCGTTGTCAGTCTGCAGCCGGACAGGAGACCCAAAAGTGGAGAAGTGTTTCCGCAGCTTACGGATTACCATCTCCAACGTGAGATTTGTCAGCAAATCCACCTCGAACCAGCTGGAGTACGAGTCAACCAGGACAAGGTAGTGGTTACCACGCCACTCGAAGATGTCGGCAGCCAGCGAGGACCAGGCCAAGGCAGGGGCGGGCTGTTGCAGCAGGGGCTGTCGCTGCTGGTGTGGAGCAAGACTGTTGCACGTGGAGCGGGCAGAAACTCGGTCTCGGATATATTTGGCCATTCCAGGCCAGTAGAATTGGCACTGAGCGTGGGCGAGTGTCGCATCGACCCGGGGTGTCCGCAATGTGCATCTCGGTGCCCTTCTTGTAGACGATATTGAAGTTGAAACGCTGGAGCTGCAGCATCATACGCTGCAGCCTGGCGGGGCAGCGTAAATCGGCTTGTCACCAGTGGCTGGTGGTCGGTTTCGACCGTAAATCTGCTGCCAAACAGAAAGTCTCTGAACTTGGAGCAGGCGAACACCACCGCGAGCAGCTCCTTCTCGATCTGAGCGTACCGCTGCTCGGTGTCCGTCATGGTGCGGGAGGCATAGGAGACAGGGTGTAACGATCCATCGACAGACTGTAGGCAGGCCGTGCCTAGACCAAACTTGGAAGCGTCACAGGTTTTGAATTCTGACTGTGTGACTCTGCTGGGAAACCGTGCATGCCAGGATCTTGGCCTGGTGTCCTTCGACCACACGGTCCACAAAGTGCAAATGTCGTTTGACCCAGTAGCAGAATACCCGGATCTGTTCAACGATGACCTGGGAAAGTTACCACTGACTTACCATATTTCCATTGGCCCAAAAGTGACGCCCGTGGTTCGCGCACCTCACAGGGTGTCTCACGCCATGAAAGAGCATGTGTGGTGAGCGGCACTGAGTGGGTCTCCACCATGGTTGCCACGCTAAAGAAAGACAAGAATGAAATACGCGTGTGCATCAACCCGAAGGACTTAAACCTTGCCATCAGGCCATCCCACTTCTGACACCATGTAAATAAGCAATTCACATACTCTTAGAGTGTACAACATCCTTTAATGATGGCACAGGGTATAACACCCGTCAGCAAGCACTGGTTACATTCTTCTACTGAACTATACCCAGGGAGGGGAAAGCGTTATGATTGATGTCAACTAAGGCAGGGTTATAGGTACTGAGGTAGCTATATATATATATATATTTTTTTTAAATATATAAATGTTTTTATTGATTTACCATGATTTTATATATATTTATGATATTTGAGATGCAATGCATTTTTTTTAATGTAATGTTGCCCCTTGTCTGGACCTTGAGTCCGTAATAAAGTTATTATTATTATTATTTATTATTATTATTATTATATTATTGGTTGCATGCATAAACCAACTATAAGAAAGAACTGCAGATGCTGGAAAATCGAGGGTACACAAAATGCTGGAGAAACTCAGCGGGTGCAGCAGCATCTATGGAGGGAAGGAAATAGGCAACGTTTCGGGCCTAAACCCTTCTTCAGACCTGCACCTATTGTCAATTGTCTATTTACTCCAGCATTTTGCGTCTATTTTTCCGGTGTAGACCAGCGTCTGCAGTCCCTGTTTACACACCGTGTTATTGTCGTTCTTCTTTTTGCTGCAGGCGTTCGTCGAGTTGCTGTGCGTGTACGGGGCGGCGGCAGCCACCACGGTGAGGTGGCACCGCGTCAACACCACCGCTGCCTACCTGATGCTGCCCTACATGGCCTGGCTGACCCTGGCCGCAGCTCTCAACTACCGCATCTGGAGGGACAACAAGCCCAAGGGAGAATAGTGCCGCTCACCACACATGCTCTCAGCTCCATTTACGGGCGGATCAATGTGTCAAAATGAATGAATGAATGAGTCGGCCAAGTAGATTCACATACAAGGAATTTGCCTTGGTGCTCCGCCCGCAAGTAACAACACGACATACAGTAATCAATTAACAAAACCTAAAACATTAAAACATTAAGAATAACACATTAGTTTAAACATGTGAATGAAATGAAATACCACAGCACAAGGAGGCTACAGACTTTTGGTTATTGTGTAGGGAAGATTCAAACAAGAGGACATGATTTTGGAATTAAGGGAGAAAAGTTTAGGGGTAACATGAGGGGGAACTTCTTTACTCAGAGAGTGGTGGCTGTGTGGAATGGGCTTCCAGTGGAAGTGGTGGCGGCAGGTTCGATTTTATAATTTAAAAATAAATTGGATAGGTATATGGACGGGAAAGGAATGGAGGGCTATGGTCTGAGTGCAGGTAGATGGGACGAGGTGAGAGTAAGTGTTCGGCACGGACTAGAAGGGCCGAGATGGCCTGTTTCCGTGCTGTAATTGTTATATGGTTATATGGCGTAGAGCTACTACTCGTGGAAAAAAGCTGTTTTTTGATCCGAAATGCCACTCCACGTCATATATTCAAAGGTTCACAGTGATAGGAGCAGAGTTAGGCCATTCGGCCCATCAAGCCCACTCCGCCATTCAATCGTGGCTGATCTATCTCTCCCTCCCAACCCCGTTCTCCTGCCTTCTCCCCATAACCTCTGACACCCACACTAGTCAAGAATCGATATATGTATCTCTGCCTTCAAAAGATGTTCTCCAGAGACGCTGCCTGACCCGCTGAGTTACTCCAGCACTCTATCTGTCAACAAAGTGTAACTCAGCGGGTCAGGCAGCATCTCTGGAGAACATGAGCCTGAAGAAGGGTCCTGACCCCAAACGTCATTTGGCCATGCCCTCCAGAGATGCTGCCTGACTGACTAAGTTACTCCTGCACTTTGTGTGTTTTCCTCATGATTCCAGCATCTGCAGTTCCTTGTGTCTACGCTAATCGCTGCTTCTGACATGCGGAGTGTGTTTCATATTCACCCCTACTTAATTCTCGCGTTCTGTTTGATTTGGGAGTGTTATTGAAATCATAATAATTAAAGAGAAATGAACATTTCAACGTGGAGATCCTGATGTTAATATAAATCTCAGTGTTTTATTTTGCACGATTCATGGAAGCCAGAGAACCCTGTACAAGAGTCAAGTCCAGACCTGGTGACCGGCTTGCTGATCAGCGGGCAAAGAAAGTATTTCACTGGCCCTTGATACACATCATAATAAATAAACCAAATCATAAGGTTGGCATGGTGGCGCAACGGGTAGAGCTGCTGCCTCACAGCGCCGGAGACCCGGGTTCCATCCCGACTACGGGCGCTGTCTGTACGGAGTTTGCACGTTCTCCCCGTGACCTACGTGGGTTTTCTCCGAGATCTTCGGTTTCCTCCCACACTCCAAAGACGTGCAGGTTTGTAGGTTAATTCGCTCGGTATCAATTGTAAAATTGTCCCTAGTGTGTTGGGATCGCTGGTCAATAGACAATAGGTGCAGGAGTAGGCCATTCAGCCCTTCGAGCCAGCACCGCCATTCAATGTGATCATGGCTGATCATCCATTATTAGTACCCCGTTCCTGCCTTCTCCCCATATCCCCTGACTCCGCTATCTTTAAGTGCTCCATCTCACTCTCTCACTCAGTATCCAGAGAACCGGCCTCCACCGCCCTCTGAGGCAGAGAATTCCACAGACTCACAACTCTCTCTGTGTGAAAAAGTGTTTCCTCATCTCCGTTCTGAATGGCTTACCCCTTATTCTTAAACTGTGGCCCCTAGCTCTGGACTCCCCCTAATATCGGGAACATGTTTCCTGCCTCGAACGTGTCCAAACCTTTACGGCTTGTTTCCGCGCTGTATCTCTAAACTAAACTACCTCCTCAAGCAGCTCGTTCCATAAACATACCAGCCTATTTTTAAATATACTGTGCACACCAACTACTGAGGAAAGGGACGGATAGAGTATTAGAGATTGCAAAAGAAAGACAAAGTCTCTATGGTATGAAACACAACACAACAAAAACACAGTATAGAAATGAGGAAGAATGGTCCTGACCCAAAACGTCACCTATCCATGTTCTCCACAGATGCTGCCTGACCCGCAGCGTTTGTGTTTTTTATCTTTACATATATCCTTAATAGCAAGCAGCAAGAGAGCAAAAACAGTGTTGAGTCAGCACATTGGGACTGAGGGCAGAGAAACATAGAAAATAGGTGCAGGAGGAGGCCATTTGGCCCTTTGAGCCAGCACCGTCATTCATTGTGATCATGGCTGATCATCCCCTATCAATAACCCGTGCCTGCCTTCTCCCCATATCCCTCGACTCCACGAGCCCCTAGAGCTCTATCTAACTCTCTCTTAAATCCATCCAGTGATTTGGCCTCCACTGCCCATCCTTCTAAACTCCTGTGAATACAAGCCTAGTCTTGTCAATCTTTCCTCGTATGACAGTCCTGCCATCCCAGCAGAGAAATAAAACACTGAATAAGCTGGACTTTAACGTCTGACCTTGGAGTTAGTGTCTGACATGATGGCACATCTCCCATTCCAGGTTTGTCACCATCTCTGTGGATGTTTTTTGAGGCAAGTCAATTTCCTGGCAGCAGAGAGAAGAAAATCGATCTATCGCCTCGTCACCGTGAATATTCTATGGCCAGGAGCTGTGACACTCCAGCGATACCTGCCAAGCTCATGCAGAGAGTCCATCCAGATATCCCACCTGACCGCCTCCTCAAACTGCGGATCATCCTGGACAGTACAGCTCACCCCCTCCGTGACACACACTGGTCAACCTGAGGAGCACCTTCAGCAACAGACTGGTTCCACCAAGATGCAGCACAGAACGCCACAGGAGATCCTTCTTCCCTGTGGCTATCAAACTGGACATCTCCTCCCCCTTCTGTCGTGGGGTCGACTGAGGCTGACTCCCCCCGCCCCCCCACCTCTTTCCCCCCACAATTATTGTACATCCCCAAGCTTTTCCACTATTCCACAGCCTATTGCACTTTTATCTGTGTATTTATGTGTGTGTATATATATATATATATATATATTCTATGGTATATGGACACACTGATCTGATCTGTATTTATGCCTACAATATTCTGTTGTGCTGCTGCAAGCAAGAGTTTCATTGTCCTATCTGGGGCACATGACAATAAACTCTCTTGGCTCTTGACTCTTTTATGATGAATGAATAAGTTTATAGGCCAAGTATTCACATGCAAGGAATTTGCCTTGGTGCTCCGCCCACAAGTGACAACGACATACAGTGACTGTTATTTCATGAATCATGTAATTTGTGACCCTTGGTGATCAATTTCCCTCCTGGGATGAACAAAGTTCTATGGTGCCGTATCATATTATAAATGCGTCACTTTATTTGTTATATATGTATTTATGTTGCGAAGGGGGAGGATGGCAGAAGGCCGGGAACCACATGGAGGTAAAACTCTAGGTGTGATGTTCAAAAAAGAACTGCAGATGCTGGAAAAATCGAAGGTAGACAAAAATGCTGGAGTAACTCAGCGGGACCGGCAGCATCTGTGGAGAACATGGATAGGTGACGTTTCACAGAGTGCTGGAGTAACTCAGCGGGTCAAGCAGCATCTGTGGAGAACATGGATAGGTGACGTTTCACAGAGTGCTGGAGTAACTCAGCGGGTCAGGCAGCATCTGTGGAGAGAAGAAATGGGTGATCTGGACTGAAGAAGGGTCTCGACCAGAAACCTCACCCATTCCTTCTCTCCGGAGACACTGCCCGTCCCGCTGAGTTCCTCCAGCATCCCGTGTCAGTCTTCAATACATCTGCAGCTCCTTCCTACACATTTTGTCCCACCCCCCGCCTTTCTTCCAGTTCTTCCCCCCCCCCCCCGCGTCTGAAGAAGGGTCCAGACCCAAAACATCACCACGCTTGTCCATCCCGTCCACAGATGCTGCCTGACCCGCTGAGTTTCTTCAGCATTTTGTGATCGGACAAAACCACATTACTGCACGATAAATCGTGCTGGCGTTTGATATTGTGGATCGCTTGCTTTATTCCACAAGAATGCACGCCTTGCTGTCCAAGCAGACTGGAACAACAGTAGGATTCTGCAGATGCCAATTCCACAGACGGTTCCTCAGTGTTTCACTGACACAATGCTTCCACTGAAATACGTTCGGCATCACGCCTATTTCTTGATGCACTCGGGCCAACATGTCGAAGGATTGGCTGTCAAATAAACTTTTGGTATGCAGGGAGCAGGCATAAAGCTGAGTGACCTTTGTAAAGAGCCTTTGTTTTATTACTTGCAAGTCATTGCAGTTCATTGAACACGGCAACAGTGCAACAGAGAAACAGGCCCTTCGGCCCACAAGGACGCTGCTGAACAGGGTGCCAAGTTAAACTAGCCTCGTCTGCCAGCACGTGGTCCATATCCCTCCATACGTCACGGTGGCTGCAGCGGTAGAGTTGCTGCCTTACAGCGAATGCAGCGCCGGAGACCCGGGTTCCATCCCGACTACGGGCGCTGTCTGTTTGGAGTTTGTACGCTCTCCCCGTGACCTGCGTGTTTTCTCCAAAACCTTTGGTTTCCTCCCACACTCCAAAGACGTACAGGTTTGTAGGTTAATTGGCTTGGTATCAATGTATACATTGTCCCTATTGGGTGATATACAGTGTTAGTGAGCGGGGATCGCTGGTCGGCACGGACCCGGAGGGCCGAAGGGCCTGTTTCCGTGCCGTATCTCTAAACAAATAAACAAATCCATGTGCCCGTCTAAAAGCCTCTTAAACGCCACTATCATATCTGCCTCCACCACCACCCCTGGCAGCGCGTTCCCCAGGCACCCACCAGGTTTTTGTTCTCAAACTATGCCTCATACAGTTTGATTAGCAAATACGACAATTAATTCTTTTTTCCCAAAGTCTGCTTCATCAATGATGCTGTCGGCATTTATGAACTTCGGATTAGTTTGATCGAGTTGACCACTTGAACTTTAGACTTTAGACATGCAGGGCGGACACAGTCCCTTCGGCCCATTGAATCCGTGCCATCCTGCAATCACCCCGCACACTAACACTGTCCCACACACACTAGGCACATATTTACAATTTAACCAAAGCCAATTAACCTACAAACCTGCACGTCTTTGGAGTGTGGGAGGAAACCGGAGCACCCGGAGAAAACTCACGCAGGTCACGGGGAGGACGTGCAAACTCCGGGCAGACAGCGCCCGTGGTCAGGATGGAACCCGGGTCTCTGGCATTGTGAGGCAGCAGCTCTACCCGCTGCGCCATCGTGCTGCCCTTATTTTATTTTTCATTTGATTCAGTTCAGTCCTGACTTTGATTCTTGCTTGCGTGGCCATCTCCTTTCAGTGCTTCCAGTTCCAGCAGTAATGCTGACTGGCGAATCAGCTCGTGTAAACCTAGTGCAGAGACGTGGCAGAGAAAAACAGAGCAGATGGGTGCGTGAGAATTTGCAGAGGCAGGGGGAATACAAGGGAGAACGGTGTGGATATCATTGCGTTTCTGGGAGCTGGCATGGACCAGAAGGACCAAATGGCCTCCTTTGCTGTCACAAGTACCAATATCACAACCTATCGACCCACGCTTTCATGGGTATCCTGGGGATGGGGGTGGGGGCATGACCTGCTGTTCAAGAGACAGAATGGTCTCGAGTGTCGTCAGACAATTCAACAGAGAAGCAGGCCCTTCGGCCCTCACTGTCTGTGTCAGACCAGACGCAAGGACAATTACTGGGACCAGCTGCTTAACTTAGAGCTAATTCCTCCAATTCACTGGGTCAACATAGAACTAGTGTGAACAGGTGTCCTCAGTCTGAGGAAGGCCCTCGACCTGAAACGTCACCCGTTCCTTCTCTCCAGAGACGCTGCCTGTCCCGCTGCGTTACTCCTGCGGTTTGTGTCTACCTTTGGTTTAAACCGGCATCTGCAGTTCCTTCCCCCACATTTCCTCCGGGTGCTCAGGTTTCCTCCCACATCCCGGGTTTGTCGGTTAATCGGCCCCTCTGTGAATTACCCCCCTAGTGTGCAGGGAGTGGATGAGAAAGTGGGATAACACGGAACTAGTGTGAACGGGCGATCGATGGTCGGCCTGGGGTCGGTGGGCCGAAGGGCCTTGTATCCGTGCTGCGTCTCTGAACTAAAACTGCACATTAACAACAATGTACCACCCAGTGGCGAGGGTAAATCTGCCCCCACGTACACAGCAGACCATTCATCTGCCAGCACAGCGTAATGAGGAGGCAGACACATCGTTGGAAGAACACATTGAATTAAAAAAAAGTATTTTATTTCCAGAAATCATAGTTACACATTTTTTTAATTACAATTTCACAGAAATCATCATCCCTTCATCCCCGCATCATTAAAGATCAGATTACATTTTACAGGTACAGTTTAAAAAGCAATTTCTACAAATAAAATCAAAGGGCTTTTCCTGGAAAGAGATTCAAACAATAACAAATATTCCAACAGACTACCGAATCGTGAAAGGCCTGGATAGAGTGGGTGTGGAGAGGATGTTTCCACTGGTGGGAGAGTCTAGGACCAGAGGGCACAGCCTGAGGATTAAAGGACGTTCCTCTCTGGGAAGGAGATGAGGAGGGATTTATTTACCCAGAGGGTGGTGAATCTGTGGAATTCTTTGCCACGGACGGCTGTGGAGGCCAACGTAGACAAAAGGGCTGGAGAAACTCAGCGGGTACAGCAGGATCTATAGATGCTGCCGCACCCGCTGAGCTTCTCCAACACTTTTGTCTACCTTCGATTTTCCAGCATCTGCAGTTCCTTCTTAAACACAAGGCTGTGGAGGCCAAGTCAGTGGATATTCAGAGAGCTCAGAGATAGGGCTCTTAAAGATAGCAGAGTGAGGGGATATGGAGAGAAGGCAGGAACGGGGTACTGATTGGGGACGATCAGCCATGATCACATTGAATGGGGGTGCTGGCTCGAAGGGCCGAATGGCCTCCTCCTGCACCTATTGTCTATTGTCGGGGGACATTGGGCCATTCAATCATGGCTGATCTATCTCTCCCTCCTAACCCCATAAGCGATAGGAGCATAATTAGGCCATTCGGCCCATCAAGTCTCCTCCGCCATTCACCCTGGCTGCCTAATTCTGTTCCTATTAGTTATGAAGTTATGAATGGGTATGGAAAGGGGAGTTCCCAGAGAACTTCCTGGGAACTTCCCTTTCCATACCCATTCATAAATACATAGGAGCAGAATTAGGCCATTCGGCCCATCAAGTCTACTCCACCATTCACTCACGGCTGATCGCTCTCTCCCTCCTAACCGCATTCTCCTGCCTTCTCCCCATAACCCCTGACACCCGCACTAATCGAGAGTGCGGTATAGAGCTAGTGTACGGGGTGATCGCGGGTCGGGGCGGACTCGGTGGGGTGAAGGGCCTGTTTCCGCGCTGGATCTCTAAGCCGAATGTTGGAGGCCTGGTTCACCGTTACCTTTGGAAAGGCGTTGGGATTGGACGACAAACGCCTGCCTCTCTGGCAACTCCCAATCCCAATGATGAATGGTGAGGCGCTGTGTGAATCTGGGAAAGAGTCGCAGCGTCTGATCGTTCGTGAGGCTCCCACAGCCGGCTGACCCACGGGGCTTGGTTTAACCGACTCTGGCTGTTTTGTTATTTATTTGTGGCCAGGGTTTCTTTCTCCTCTGCACGTCCTTCCCCCAAACGATGAGATTCTACATCCTGCAGATCCAGTTTGCAATTTCTCGTTCCCCGTACCACAATCCAGTCACCTCCCTGGACCTGTTATGCGGCTAAAAGTCGTTTAGCTGCATTACAATTGAGGCGTGGTTCGAATATGACTTGGTCTAAGCTTCCTACATGTAGCAATCGCAGCGTTTTAATCATCTTGCCATTTTCGATTAGTGCGGGTGTCAGCGGTTATGGGGAGACGGCAGGAGAATGGGGTTGGGAGGGAGAGATAGATCAGCCTTGATTGAATGGCGGAGTAGACCTGATGGGCCGAATGGCCTAATTCTGCTCCTATGAATTTATGAATGGGTATGGAAAGGGAACTCCCCTTTCCACACCCATTCATAAATTCATAACTTATAGGAGAATTAGGCAGCCAGGCTGAATGGCGGTGGAGACTGGATGGGCCAAATGGCCTAATTCTGCTCCAATCGCTTATGGGGTTGGGAGGAAGAGATAGCCCAGCCATGTTCAAGAAAGGAACTGCAGATGCTGGAAAAATCAAAGGTAGACATAAATGCTGGAGAAACTCAGCGGGTGAGGCAGCATCTATGGAGCAAAGGAATAGGCGACGTTTCGGGGCGCCCCCCCCCCCCTCCCCACCACCACCACCGCATCAGTCCAAAGAAGGGTCTCGACCCGAAACGTCGCCTATTCCTTCGCTCCATAGATGCTGCCTCACCCGCCGAGTTTCTCCGGCAGTTTTGCCTACGATAGATCAGCCGTGATTGAATAACGGAATAGGCTCGATGGGCCGAATGGCCTAATTCTGCTCCTATTCCTTGTGACCTTATGAACACGATTCTTCCAGACTCCCTCTGTGATTTACGTACCCAAAATGTGTTTGCAAAGTACCTAACGTCCCCAGCTCCCTATATGTCTGTAGAAAAATAAATGCTGGCATGATTTGTGAGCGTTACTCCAAGGCTCACCACTGAGGTACTTGGTTATAAACAGTGCTGCGACAATGCTTCTCCATCCTGCATGTTTAAACAAGTATAAAAACAATTACGTAAGTCATCGCAACCAAAAGTATTAAGTTGCCCTCAAAGAAAACCATATATATACATTGGGCAGTTAAAGCAGCTAGTGCCCGACTGTGTTTGAATCAACAAGCAAACTGCTGGAAAGACTCAGAGGGTCGGGCAGGGTCTGTGGAAGTTGGGAGGTGTAGGTTAGAGATACAGCACGGAAACAGGCCCTTCGGCCCACCGAGTCCGCGCCGACCTTCGATCGCCCGTTCCCACCAGTTCTGTGTTATCCCACTTTCCCATCCACTCCCGGCACACCAGGGGATAGTTTACAGAGGGGGGTGGGGGGGCGCAATTAACCCGCAACCCCCCCCCACCGCCCCGCACGTCTTTGGGATGTGGGAGGAAAGGCAGGTCACGGGGAGAACGTGCAAACTCCACGCACACAGACAGCACGCCGGAGATCAGGATGGAACCCGGGCCTCAGGCCCCGTGAGGTAGCAGCAATACCCGCTGCGCCACTGCCCCCTCCCTCCTGTAGGGACGCTCGACGTATGGGTCGAGACCCATCAGAATTGGAGCAGGGCCCTGGTCGGAAACACTCAAGGGCCTGTCCCACTTATGTGATTTTTTCTCAGCGACTGCCGGCACCCGTCATAGGCGCAGCGGGTGGCTGAAAATGTTCAACACGCTGAAAACCCAGCGGCGACCAGAAACGGTGCTCGACTCTCTGGGCGACTACGCACCACCGTACAGGAGTCACGTGTCGACATGTCGCGGTGTGGGACATCACGTAAGTGGGACAGGCCCTTGACTTGGCCCTATTGCTCCGCAAACGCCGTTTGGCCCGCCGATTCCTCCAGCAGTTTGCTTGTAGCTCCGGCTACCAGCATTCGCAGATGCTTGCATCACCGGAGATCAGGCACAGCAGCAGTTCAGCCGAAAGTGTTTTGCACAATCCTTCACATATGAATACAGAGAAATCGCAAGGCTGCGGTATCTGATTGCATTGTTTTGAATAAAATCCCTTCATTGCAATTGTATTTACTTAAAACGATCCTCTAAAATGAGGGCAATATACAGAAATATGATGGACAACGATTCCAAAAACCTAAGGCATTAGTGTGGTCATAGAGTGGTCAGCACTGGACAATCAGAAGGTCTACCAGCTTCACTAAGCATGTAGGAGGGGGTATGAGGAGGTGGAGCTCTGGCAACTAAAACCTCTGTTGGGAACAAGTACAAAGAGAAATAATTGCCAAGAAACAGAAGACAGACACAAAATGCTGGAGTAACTCAGCGGGACAGGCAGCGTCTCTGGAGAGAAGGAACGGGTGACGTTTCGGGTCGAGACCCTTCTTCAAACTGAAGTCAGGGGAGGGGAGGAGGGAGATACAGAGATAAGGGAGTGTAAGGTGTGAAAACAGGGTTAAAGGAAATGGAGATCAAGGAAGAAGCAGAGTAGATCGCCGTTAGTTGGGAGAAGGTGAGAACAAAGCAAACAGAGGTAAAATATAGTCGGGGGCAGTAAGACTGGTCGGGGAACTGGGTGGGGGAGGGATGGAGAGGGAGAGAGGGAAAGCAAGGGTTAAAGTGTGATCTGCTACAATTGGCAAGATGCAGGATTGCACATATGTTGGTGGGGCTTCCATGATTCGGAAGGGGGAACCGTGATTCCCCCTCCATAGAAAGAACGGGAAATAGTCCATTGTGGACACAGCCCAGTCCACCACACTGACCAGTATCCCCACTGCCAGCTCCGTGCACACTCCACACAGACAGAATCATCAAGGACCATTCCCACTCCTCCCCATCCCTGTTGGGGAGAAGGTGCGGAATCTTGAGAGCACATCCCGCCGGATTCAGGAACAGCTTCTTCCCCACTGCTATCAAACCACTGAATGATAAGCTAGGTTGTGGTCCCGATCTCCCAACCTACCTCATTGGGACCCCGGGCCCTTGCACTTCCATGCCTGCACTTTCCCTGTAGCTGTCACACTAGACGTGTAATGTGTGCAAAAGTATTTTCACTGCACAGTTGTATAAGCGATAGATTATTTCCCGGGATGGCGGGACTGTCATATGCTGAGAGAATGGTGCAGCTGGGCTTGTACACTCTGGAGTTTAGAAGGATGAGAGTAAATGTTATTGAAACATATAAGATTATTAAGGGTTTGGACACGCTAGAGGCAGGAAACATGTCCCCGATGTTGGGGGAATCCAGAACCAGGGGCCACAGTTTAAGAATAAGGGGCAAGGCATTTAGAACGGAGATGAGGAAACACTTTTTCACCCAGAGAGTGGTGAGTCTGTGGAATTCTCTGCCTCAGAGGGCGGTGGAGGCAGGTTCTCTGGATGCTTTCAAGAGAGAGTTAGATAGGGCTCTTAAAGATAGCGGAGTCAGGGGATATGGGGAGAAGGCAGGAACGGGGTACTGATTGGGGATGATCAGCCATGATCACATTGAATGGCAGTGCTGGCTCGAAGGGCCGAATGGCCTCCTCCTGCACCTATTGTCTATGACCCACTGATATTCTGCATGATGCACTGCCCCTTGTACTGGTGCATGGCTCGATGGTAGTCACGCACAGCATGACTGGAGAGCAAGTATGCACTGTTTATCACTGTTTATCACACGAGGAGGCTGAGTGAATGGGTATTTTTACGGTAGAGACAGATATATATTCCTGATTAGTAAGTGTCCGGGGTTATGGGGAGACGGCCAGGAACTGGGTGAAGTTTTGGCTCAAAAGAAAGGCCTCGACCCGAAACGTCACCCGTTCCTTCTCTCCAGAGATGCTGCCTGTCCCGCCGAGTTACTCCGGCATTTTGTGTCTGTCTTCGATGAGAAAGCCATTGCTGAGTTCAACAGTGACTGGGCGTTGAGGGAATGGACGGCACTGGGTTTTTAAGGGGAGCCTCTTTGGGAACAAGCACAGTTGATGGCAGATTACACTTTGGTCACTTGTCACATGGCTGGGACAGGTTTGGAGGGATATGGACCACAGGTGGGACTAGTGTAGCTGGGACATGTTGGCCGGTGTGGGCAGGTTGGGCCGAAGGGCCTGTTTCCACGCTGTATCACTCTATGACTAGTGTAGCTGGGACATGTGGGCCGGTATGGGCAGGTTGGGCCGAAGGGCCTGTTTCCACACTGTATCACTCTATCACTAGTGTTGCTGGGACATGTGGGCCGGTGTGGGCAAGTTGGGCTGAAGGGCCTGTTACCACACTGTATCACTCTATGACTAGTGTAGCTGGGACATGTTGGCCGGTGTGGGCAAGTTGGGCCGAAGGGCCTGTTTCCACGCTGTACTTTGGGATGGGAGGGGGAGGGAGTCTGTGAGACTTGGAGGCGCTTTGTGAAGTTTGCTGCTGAGAGCAAAGTGCGGTGCGGTGGCGCAGCGGGTAGAGCTGCTGCCTCACAGCGCCTGAGTCCCGGGTTCGATCCTGACTAAGGGTATTTGTCTGTACGGAGTTTGCACGTTCTCCCCGTGACCCACGTGGGTTTTCACCAGGTGCTCCGGTTTCCTCCCACACTCCAAAGACGTACAGGTTTGTAGGTTAATTGGCTCGGTAAAATCGTAAATTGTCCCTAGTGTGTGTAGGATAGTGTTATTGTGCGGGGATCGCTGGTCGGCACAGACTCGGTGGGCCGAAGGGCCTGTTTCCGCACTGTATCTCTAAACTAAAAAAAAGAAACTCTAGAAGTTGCATCTGAATGTTCGCCTTGTTTTGTCACACCTGCCAAAGAACAAGTGTTTCCTGAATCTGCTTAAATCAGAAAACCTTCAAATGCGTGTTGCAAGAATACTCGAGACATCAGAGGTATATCTTTCACTGGGAAATATACAAGGTCGGCTAACTTATACCATAACCCAGAATTGCCTCAAGTTTAATTTTACAATAGTGTGATCTCACCCCAGAATTATTGTTAACACAATCTACACCAGGTTAGACCAACTTTGGGCTGTATAGCACTGAGGATAAATAGTTTTAAAAAAACATACAATCCAATGTCTAGGCGCGCTTATCCAGTCTTCCCAAATGGATTGCTAAAATATTAATTGAAATTAATACGTCTTCTCGAGAACAGAACCCCAGAACATTTTAAAAAATCCATCGTTCGTTCTTTGAGCGCCGCACCTCCGAGAAATTTACCTTCCAATTGAGCCTTTTTAAATTCATTCCACCGAGAGGTGAAACTTGGAAGGCGAGTCCTCGGGATTGCGAAAGGCACATGGGTATTTCACAGGGGCTGTGGTAAAACGCAGCAGCCACCAATCCGATGCAGACCTGAGCGCAGAAAGCCATCTGATGCACAAACCGCGTTCGGTGTAACTTCACTGGCTGGCCCCGTGGGAAAGGAAATCTTCTCCACTTGACCACAGTGTCACCCCCCCCCCCCCCCCCCCCCCCCCCCGCCCCCCCCCCACCCCCCCCTCACCCACCTGAGACCCTAACAGCGTCAATGTATTGCTCTGAATAAAAAAATAGATATCGTGTTCTTGGAATATTTTCAACGCTTACAAACACGAATGAAGAATAGAGGTCCTTTAAGGGCCCGTCCCACTTGGCAATTTTGTTCGGCCACTGCCGGCGTAATTGACAGGGTGGCCGAAAGATTTCGGAACATTTAAAAATCCAGCGGCGACAAAACAAAAATGTCGCGACACTCGAGGAGACACCGCGCGGCATACGTCGTCACGCCGCGACCTGATACGTCAGTCAATGGCGCCGGCAGTCCCCAGAAAAAATCACCAAGTGGGACGGGCCCTTTATAATTTTATCCTACACCAGAGGATCGGAAGACCATTAGTAGCCCGAGAGTTGTGAGCAGCAAATGCACTGATTTCAGATACATCTTACGTTAAACTTCACTTGTTTCTGGAGAGGGTGGTTCAGCCCCCTGATGGATAAAGTGCGCGTGAGCCAGGCGTCTGACAGTCAGCGTTAGTTCACCCTTGTTTCCTATTCCACATGCCACGTTTTGAGTGGAAATAATGGAAGAAGTTCCTCATGTATAATCGTTCCACTTCCATCCCAGCCTCGAAAACCCTGCAAACAACAAGAAAAGGCGAAAAATAAATCGTGTTACTTTTGATTTCAGGTAGACAAAAATGCCGGAGAAACTCAGTGGGTGCGGCAGCATCTATGGGATGTAACCCTTCTTCAGTCTCGAACCGAAACGTCACCCATTCCTTCGCTCCACAGATGCTGCCTCACCCACTGAGTTCCTCCAGCATTTATGTCTACATTCGATTTTTCCAGGATCTGCAGTTCTTTCTTCAACATTGAACGCTTTTGATTTAGTTTAGTTTAGAGACACAGCGCGCAAGCAGGCCCTTCGGCCCACCGAGTCCGTGCCGACCAGCGACCCCCGCACACGAACACTACCCTACACACACTAGGGATATTTGTTTAAACATTTAAACCAAGCCAATTAACCTACAAACCCGTATGTCTTTGTCCCAGTTGTAGAGTTGCTGCCTCACTGCGCTGGAGGCCCGGGGTCAATCCTGACTACGGGCGCTGTCTGTACAGAGTTGTACGTACTCTCCCCGTGACCTGCGTGGGCTTTCTCCGGGCGCTCCGGTTTCCTCCAACACTCCAATGACGTACAGATTTGAAGGTTAATTGGCTGCAGTAAAACTGTAAATCATCCCTAGAGTGCGTGGGATGGTTGCCAGTGTGCGGGCATCGCTGGTCGGTGCGGACTCGGTGGGCCGAAGGGGCCCGTTTACGCGCCGTATCTCTAAACCACACTAACTTTTAACTTTCACAAAACAACAACCAGGTGGAATGGCAAATGGGGTGAGCTTCACAACTAAAGGGGCAAATAATTCAAAAGGGCCTTTACAATCAATGTCCATCTTAGTCAATACTTGGAGCAAGTTTGAGTTTAGGTTTGCCGACGGCTGTTACCTGTCCAGTAGCTCCCAGTCCTCTCCCCCCCACCGATCCCGATATTCCTTTGTGTTCATTCCACCAATTCTGTCAAGATCCGATTTGTAGATTCCCAGCAAACCAAAACCGTTCATTTCCCAGTACCCTGCACATTCACATTGAATCAAATGACAGTTTAGTTAATAGTCCCGCATACCGAGGTACAGTGAAAAGCTTTTTGCTTCTTGTGCTAACCAGTCAGCAGAAAGACAACACATGATTACACGAAGGTAGACAAAAAATACTGGAGAAACCCGGCGGGTGAGGCAGCATCTAGAGGCAGGAAACATGTTCCCGATGTTGGGGGACTCCAGAACCAGGGGCCACAGTTTACGAATAAGGAGTATGCCATTTAGAACAGAGATGAGGAAACACTTTTTCTCACAGAGAGTGGTGAGTCTGTGGAATTCTCTGCCTCAGAGGGCGGTGGAGGCAGGTTCTCTGGATGCTTTCAAGAGAGAGCAAGATAGGGCTATTAAAGATAGCGGAGTCAGGGGATATGGGAAGAAGGTAGGAACGGGGTACTGATTGAGGATGATCAGTAATGAGCACATTGAATGGCGATGCTGGCTCAAAGGGCCGAATGGCCTACTCCTGCACCTATTGTCTATAGGCTATCTATGGAGAGAAGGAATAGGCGACGTTTCGGGTCGAGACCCTTCTTCAGACCGATGAAAACCAAAAATAAATCATGTTATTATTGATTTTGATTTTTTTTATTTCATCAGTCTGAAGAAGGGTCTCGAATCGAAACATCGTCTATTCCTTCTCTCCATAGATGCTGCCTCACCTGCTGAGTTACTCCAGCATTTTTTGTCTACCTTTGATTTTTCCAGCATCTGCAGTTCTTTCTTAAACATACATAGATACATACAGGGATACATACAGGGATAACACAATCGAGCCATTCACAGTGTACAGATACATGATAAGGGAATAACGCCTAGTGCAAGGTAAAGCCGGTAAAGTCCGATCAAGGATAGTTCGAGGGACATCAGAGGTAGATAGTAGATCAGCACTGGAATATTGTGAGGAATTTTGGGCCCCATATCTGCGGAAGGATGGCTGGCTCTGGAGAGGGTCCAGAGGAGGTTTGCAAGAATGATCCCAGGAATGAGTGGGTTAACCTATGATGAGCGTTTGTCGGGCGTTGGGCCTGTACTCGCTGAGGTTTAGAAGAACGAGGGGGGACCTCATTGAAATGTGCAGAATAGTGAAAGGCCTGGATAGAGTGGATGTGGAGAGGATGTTTCCACTAGTGGGAGAGTCTCGGACAGGGGTTCCCAAGCTTTTTTTGTCCCGTTTATCCCTGGCAACTTTAATAACACATAACAAAGTAATTTCACTTATTTATGAACAACTAATGATGAACAGATACCGGTATACCAGAACCAAACAGTAAGTCAATTAGTAAAAATATGTACAAATACAGAATCAACAAATGTACCCCCTGGGTAGGTGAAATTTACCCCAGGTTGGGGACCCTTGGTCTCGGACTAGACATCATAGCCTCATTTAAATGCTGAAGTAACTCAGTGGGTCAGGCAGCTTCTCTGGAGAGGACTGGGTAACGAGCTCCTGAGATGCTGCCTGACCCAGCGAGTCACTCCAGTAACTTTGCAAACCAGCATCTGCGGTTCCTGTATCTAGCCAAATGTTACATTGAGTGGATGGTAGTGTTACCAACTGTCCCGTATCAGCCGGGACATCCCATATTTTGGGCTAAATTGGTTTGTCCCGTACGGGACCGCCCTTGTCCCATATTTGACCGCTACTACTCGGGTCGAGGGGGACTGTCGGGTCGGAGCGCCGCGTCTGGCCCCGCCTCACCCGTCCCGACGTAGTGCAGCCCATGGAGTGCAGCAGCAGCAGCGCCTCGCCCGTGGCCCTGTCGGTCGGTCGGCAGCCCGGCCAGCTGTCTGACCCTCGGACCTTCGCTGACCGCCGAAACCACCACCACCACCCCTCCTTCTCGTGGCCGATCATCGGTTCATGAGTTGGACGGGGCGCCGGACTTTGCGCGCGGCCCCCGGGCCGAAACCCCTCAGCTGGCCCGCCGGCCGGGCTTTGTGTGCGGTCCAGCACCCGGGGCCGACTAGTCGTTCACCCAGCCACGGCCGAGTCGGTCAACGAATTGCCGTCGGGAATCTGTCCCGTATTTTGACCTGTTGTCCCTTGTTTGGGAGTGAGAAAGTTGGCGACCCTACTGGACGGTGTCAAGTTACCCACCGTCAGGCTCTTGTGCAGAGGAGCCACAGTTCAACCTCATCACGATCGGGGCGAAGGCCATCTTTCCCTCCACGCAGTGTTTCCTGATGCTGTCGATGATGTATGGCGGGAAGTTGATGTGCAGGTCACACAGGAAGACGATGCTGTGGTCATCCTGGAATTAAAAACACAGGCAAGACAATAGACAATAGGTGCAGGAGTAGGCCATTCGGCCCTTCGAGCCAGCACCGCCATTCAATGTGATCATGGCTGATCATCCCCAATCAGTACCCCGTTCCTGCCTTCTCCCCATATCCCCTGACTCTGCTATCTTTAAGAGCCCTATCTAGCTCTCTCTTGAAAGTTTCCAGAGAACCGGCTTCCACGCTCTGTGAGGCAGAGAATTCCACAGACTCACCACTCTCTGTGTGAAAAAGTGTTTCCTCATCTCCGTTCTAAATGGATTACCCCTTATTCTTAAACTGTGGCCCCTGGTTCTGGACTCGCCCAACATCGGGAACATGTTTCCTGCCTCTAGTGTGCCCGAACCCTTAATAATCTTATATGTTTCAATAAGATCCCCTCTCATTCCTTCTAAACTCCAGAGTGTACAAGCCCAGCCGCTCCATTCTCTCAGCAAATGACAGTCCCGCCATCCCGGGAATTAACCTTGTAAACCTACGCCTCATTCCCGCTAGACATTAAAGAACGCCAGAGAGGTGGGCTTCACTGTAACCAGTGACGGGACATTGGTCCTGACATTACCATGTGAGGTAGATACAAAAAGCTGGAGTAACTCAGCGGGACTGGCAGCATCTCTGGACAGAAGGAATGGGTGATGTTTCAGATTGAAGAAGGGTCTCGACCCGAAACGTCAGCCATTCCTTCTCTCCTGAGACGCTGCCTGTCCCGCTGAGTTACTCCAGCTTTTTTTGTCCATCTTCAGTTTAAACCGGCATCTGCAGTTCCTTCCTGCACTGTTATGATATGGGAGGCCAGGCGGCAAGGTGGCTCACAGCACCGGAGACCAGGGTTCGATCCTGACCACGGGTGCTGTCTGCACATTCTCCCCGTGACCTGCGTGGATTTTCTCCGGGTTCCCCAATTATGCTGCCCGACCCGATGAGTTACTCCAGCACTTTATGTCTTTTTATGGAAACAAACATTTGCAGTTGCTTGCCTCTCTCTCGCTCTCTCTCTCTCTCTCTCTCTCACAGTTTAGTTTAGTTCAGAGATACAGCATGGAAACAAGGCCCTTTGGCCCACGCTGACCGGTGATAACCCCGCACACGAGTACTATCCTACACACACTGGGGACAATTTACAGAACCTACAAACCTGCACGTCTTTGGAGTGTGGGAGGGAACCAGAGCACCCGGAGAAAACCCACGCGGGTCACGGGGAGAACGTGCAAACTCCACGCAGACAGCCCCCATGGTCAGGATGGAACCCGGGTCTCTGGCGCTGAGAGGCAGCGACTCTACCGCTGCGCCACCGTGCCGCCCTTCTTGCCGGGGTGACTGGTTTACTGATGATACGGTCTGCGGTTCACCGATAGGATCAGCGAATGTTTTGAGAGTGTGGTAAGCAGCGGGCAGGCAGTCCCATGTAAAGGACACACTCGTGCATCCCAGGCATCTCTGTGGTTTACGGCTCCAGCGTCTTTCCCACGGACAACGGTGGCAGCAGAACAGTGCAGGGAGAGAGGCACCTCACGAACAATGGGCCTGTTGCCAGGTTAACCCAAGGAATGCTGCCGGAGGCCACACACCATTCATCAAACAATTATCAGCCACAAACCACCATTTACATGTTTGCAAAAACAAAATTAATCTATGGCAAAATGCCAACTGCTGTTTTAAACATGAAGCGACTCCATCAAGCACACAGAGGCACGGTGGCTGAGCAGTAGAGTGGCTGCCTCGCAGCGCTAGAGACCCGGGTTCCATCCCGACCTCGGGTGCTGTCTGTGTGCAGTTTGTACCTTCTCCCCGTGACCTGTGTGGGTTTGCTCCGGATGCTCCGGTTTCCTCCCACACTCCAAACATGTACAGGTTTGTAGATTAATTAGCTCGGTATGGATGTAAATTGTCCCTAGTGTGTGTAGGGTAGCGTTAGCGTGCGGGGATCGCTGGTCGGCGTGGAGTCGGTGGGCTGTTTCCGCGCTGTATCTCTCAACTAAACTAAACATCAGAATGTGCAACAGAGAATCTTTAAGTAAAGCAACTGCATTTCCAAAATTCGTGCCTTTGTCGGAGTAATTTGACAACAGATGAACATTGAACAAGATAGACACAAAACGCTGGAGGAACTCAGCGGGTGAGGCAGCATCTCTGGAGAGAAGGAATGGTGACGTTTCGGGTCGAGACACTCTTCAGACTGATGTCGTGGGAGGGGGCGGGACAAAGATAGAATGTAGTCAGAGACAGTAAGACTAGTAGGAGAACTGGGAAGGGGATGGAGAGAGGGGGAAAGCAAGAAGTTAGAGAAGTCAATGTTCATACCGCTGGGGTGTAAACTACCCAAGCGAAATATGAGGTGCTGCTCCTCCAATTTGAGCTGGGCCTCACTCTGACAATGGAGGAGGCCCAGGACACAAAGGTCAGAGTGGGAATGGGAGGGGGAGTTGAAGTGCTGAGCCACCGGGAGATCAGGTTGGTTAATGCGGACTGAGCGGAGGTGTTCAATGTTCGGAAGAAGGCTGGTGGAAATCTTCCTCACTGTACCTCAGCGTTCATTCTTGTTGTGAGTGTCCGTGTACGAGGAGTTGGCATTTCGTACGATGTACAGAACTGCCGCTTTATTCACAATTAACCAGACTGCAACGACTTTAGTTTAGTTTGGAGATACGGCGCAGAAACAGGCCCTTCGGCCCACCGAGCCCGTGCCGACCAGCGATCCCCGCACACTAACACTACCCTACACACACAGGGGACAATTTACAGGAAGGAACTGCAGATGCCGGCTTAAACCGAAGATGGATACAAAATGCTGGAGTAACTCAGCGGGACAGGCAGCGTCTCTGGAGAGAAGGAAGGAAGGGTCTCGACCCGAAACATCATCTATTCCTTTTCTCCAGAGATGCTGTCCGACCCGCTGAGTTACTCCAGCTTTTTGTGCTTTTCTTGGGACAGTTTACATTTACACCAAGCCAGTTAACCTACAAACCTGCACGTCTTTTGGAGTGTGGGAGGAAACCGGAGATCTCGGAGAAAGTCCACGCGGTCACGGGGATGAAGGTACAAACTCCATACGGACAGCGCCCGTAGTCGGGATTGAACCCGGGTCTCGGGCAGCAGTGAGGCAGCGGCTCTACCCGCTGCACCACCGGGCTTTCAACATTATGATGAAACTTGACGTTATCTTTTCTTACCTGTACTAAATCAACTCCTGACTGCAAGCCAGCTGAACGCTCAAAGTTCCCCTTAAGTCTCACGTACTGATACCTGCGCAGAAATCACAATCGCACGTTAACCTATGTTTTAATTAAACAGCGCACTGCTCAAAATCATCGTGTTCGGGGAATCGAGACACACGTAACTGCAGACGCCCCGAATCTTGAGCAAAACACATAGTGCTGGAGGAGCCCAGCGGGTCAGGCAGCATCTGTGGAGGGAGTGGATGGGTGAATGGTCTGGGTCGGGGGCCATCCAGACACCATTTCCCTCCCCAGGCCCCACCCGACCCACTGGGTTCCTCCAGCACGTTGTGCGTTCTGCTCAGGACTCCAGCACCTGCAGTTCCTTGTTGCCTCCATTTTACTGCAGGTGGAACCCAGTGGGTCAGGCAGCATCTGCGGAGGGAATGATCGGAGGATATTCCGGGATGGGGGCATCTTCAGTCAGTCTGAGGTGGGGGTCCCGAACCGAGACGTCGCCTGCCCATTACCATTCAGATCAGCTGAGAAGGTTATTGGCTGCAACCTTCCCTCCATTGACGACCTGTACACTGCAAGGGCCAGGAAGCGAGCGGGCAAGATCATCTCTGACCCCTCTCACCCTGGCCACAAACTCTTTGAATCACTTCCCTCTGGAAGGCGACTCCGGACTGTCAAAGCCGCCACAACCAGACATAAAAACAGAGTAGTAGCTCTGCTCAATAACCAAAAATCTGTAGCCTCATTTTGCTCTGGTATTTTATTTAATTCACATGTTTAATCAATAATGTTTTATTATTAATGTTTAATGTTTTATGTGTCAATCCTAACTGTCACTGTATGTCATGTTGTCACTTGTGGGCGGAGCACCAAGGCAAATTCCTTGTATGTGAATACTTGGCCAATAAACTTATTAATTCATTCATTCATTCGTTCGTTCCAGCACTTTGTGTTTTTGACGTGGAGACAAACACCTGGTCAACATGCTCCTTTTCAAAGCCTCCTCCACATCCATGTCGGTGCTACTGTAATCAGTGATGGTCACGCTGAAGTATTGATCGCCAGTCACTGCATGCAACTCCTCCATGTCGTAGATAAACTGCTGCACCCATCGAGCCTGGTTCTTCACTGTGGAGGCCAAAGACAAACATCAATAGACAACAGGTGCAGGAGGAGGCCATTCGGCCCTTTGAGCCGGCACCGGCAGCGTTACTCATCACCCTAACACCCACAAACATTCTCATTCACTTCATTTTCTCCAACCTTCGACCATTTAATCTCCATTTTAAACTCTTTTTGCAAATCCACAAAGGTTTGCTGAAATATCAAAAGTATTTCTGAAGATTTCCCCGGGGAAAGAACCAATACAAAATATCTAATTGACATTGCTCCACAAATAACTTTATAACAAACTGGTTCAACCGGAGAAACAGCACCTCATATTTGGTTTGGGCAGCTTACGCCCCAGCAGTATGAACACTGACTTATCAAACTTCAAGTAACCCTCTCTCTCCATCCCTCCCCCTTCCTAGTTCTCCCACTAGTTCCACCGTCCTCCTGATTAGATTTCACTGCTTGTACGCCTCGCTGTCACCTTCCCCTCAGCTAACAATGACCGCGTCTACATTTTCCTTGACCTTCATCCCCTTTGATCTCTCATCTTCACGGTACCCAGACGTGGGGGTGGGGGGGGGGCGGGACTTGTCAGCGATTGTTCCAGACCCCCGCGTCCACCACATCACTGGCCGGTGGAGACGGGAGGGTGGGGGTCATTTTCCCACACAAGCCATTATTTGACTTTTCAGCAGATCGCCATTCGGTTCGTTGGCTTGTAGGCAACGCAGCCCTTCGGTTAGGTGGCGTTTCGGCAGAGCGGCCATTGGGTGAGTTGGCGTTTAGGCGTCGCGCCCTTTTGGCTCGTTGGGGTTTCCGCTTCGTACGCTTTTGGTTATTTGGCGTTTCGGTTTAGTTTCCATTCAGCTATTTAGCTTCGACTTCCCGTCCTTCGACACCACGTCCGCACATGCATTTTCACGCCTTACCCTTCCCTATCTCTAGACGCCCTCTCCCCTGACTCTCAGTGCGAGGAAGGGTCTCGACCCGAGACGTCATCCTTTCCTCCTCTCCAGAGATGCTGCCCGTCCCGCTGAGTTACTCCAGCAGTTTGCGTCTTGTCATTCGGTGTAAACCGGCATCTGCCGTTCCTTCGCGCACACTCTGGACTCCTGGCTCTGCATTTGTACAACACTGCGCCCGTCACCACGCCGACGGCTGCCTCGCGATACACACGGGGGTCACGCGCTCGGCAACCAGCGCACAATGCAAAAACCCGCCAAATGGAACATACAGGTGGCCACGCTGTCAGCACGTAATTTAGCAGCGCGTAAACAGGCAGCATCGCTGGAGAGAAGGAATGGGTGGCGTTTCGGGTCGAGAGCCTTCTTGTTTATAATATTGTTCACAGGGTACCATGTTTACAACGAGGCCCTTCTTTAGACTCAAGAGCCAGGGGGAAGGGAGTCGGGAGATATTGAGGGACAAAGTGACACATCTGTTGTGCTGCTGCAAGTTAACGGCCTGTCCCACTTGGCGATTCTTTCGGCGACTGCCGGTGTCATATCAGTTTGAAAGACTTTGAACATTGGAAAATCCAGTGGCGATAAAAATATATTGCGACACTTGAGGAGACACCGCGCGTCAATACGTCATCACCGCCGCGACTTTTACGGTGACCCTCACACGTCAGTCAACGATGCCGGCAGTCGCTGAATAAATCACCAAGCGGGACAGGCCGTTAAGAATGTAATTGCTCTGTTTGGGAGGTGTGACAATACAACGCTCCTGCCCCTTACCCGAGGGGGGCAGTTGCCCTGCGAGTTGCGACCTTACCTGGGACTATAAAGTGAATCATAGCGTTTTTCCGCCAGCTGAACCCGGTGGGCGAACACAGCGTCAACCTGGCGCGGTTTTCTCCGGGATTCTGGCCGGCCTGCCCCTTCACCTTCCTCAGCTTCGTGTCGTCACCCGTGTCCGTGCCGTCGCCGTTCCCACTCAGGCTGTAGATGTACTCGGACAATCGCACAATTGTCTTCTGGTTCCACAGCAGCTCGAGCTCCAGCAGGTACCTGCTGCCCCGCAAACGGTCCAGACGCTTCTCAATGCTGACTAATTGATGCAGCGTGTATCTTCTGTTACCAGATTAATACATTGTTATCAGGGCGAGCGCTGCAAACATGATTCACTTCTTCATTTCAACTGCATAATCTTCAATATTATTGCAACACTATTAATATTTAAACAGAAGGCTACTTTGCATCTTATCCAACAGACAACAACAAGAACGAGAGACCTATAAGAATGTAAGACGTCTTAACAGAATTAGGCCATTCAGCCCCTCGGGTTCCCGGGATGGCGGGACTGTCATACGCTGAGAGAATGGAGCGGCTGGGCTTGTATACTCTGGAGTTTAGAAGGATGAGAGGATATCTTATTGAAACATATAAGATTATTAAGAGTTTGGACACGCTAGGACTGACTGAACTTTGCGAGAATGCTGTGGTGGATGTTTATGTTAAATTCTATTGTGTATTGTGTGTTCGTTTTTTTCAGCTGTGTTGCTGCTGGCAAATTCATGTAACTGTACCTTAGTTGGTGCATGTGATGAATAAAATTGACTTTGACTTTGAATTCTGAGGCTGTGGCCTCTGGGCCTGGACTCTGCGATGAGTGGAAACATCCTCTCCACATCCACACAAGATCATTAAGGGCTTGGACATGGTTCCTGCTAGAGGCAGGAAACATGCTCCCAATGTTGGGGGAGTCCAGAACCAGGGGCCACAGTTTAAGAATAAGGGGTAAGCCATTTAGAACGGAGATGAGGAACATTTGTTTCACACAGAGAGTGGTGAGTCTGTGGAATTCTCTGTCTCAGAGGGCGGTGGAGGCCGGTTCTCTGGATACTTTCAAGATAGGGCTCTTAAAGATAGCGGAGTCAGTGGATATGGGGAGAAGGCAGGAACGGGGTACTGATTGTGGATGATCAGCCATGGTCACATTGAATGGCGGTGCTGGCTCGAAGGGCTGAATGGCCTCCTCCTGCACCTATTGCCTATTGTCTATTGTCAATCCAGGCTTTCCACTATCGCCTCATTGCATCTAGGTGTTAATAGACAATAGGTGCAGGAGTAGACCATTCGGCCCTTCGAGCCAGCACCGCCATTCAATGTGATCATGGCTGATGGTGTTAAGAGTGAAGGAGGGGAACCATGACTCACCCCCTGTGCTTTTCATTCAGCTTCTTCATGTAGGCCTCCACCACCTCTCCAGCCTCCTGCTCCTTCATCAGCAGGTTGCCCGACACGTTGCAACGGAGGTCGATCCAGTCGGAGCGCAGGGAGTGGAAGTCCATGTTGTTGACACTGAAGGTCTGCTCCCATCTGACCGCTGTGTCGTGTACGCGTCCGTAGAAGCTCTGGTCATCTGGCACCGCCTCCTCCTCCTCCGCCTCCTCCTCCTCCTCCTCGTTGACTGATTTCCCATTGGCCTTGCCGTCCCCGGCGGAGAGGCCGAACCACTTCCCGCCCTTCTTCCCGTCCACGTTGGCCTTCTCGTCGTTTTTCCCCCCGTTTTTCTGTTCCCCCCTGTCTCCGTTCTTCTTCTCCTCCCCTTTCTGGCCAGCAGGCGGCAGCACTTTGCCAAACCAGTCGCTGGCCGCAGCGGGGAGCGTGACGTTTTTGAGACGGGGGCTCAGCGGGATGAAAGGTGCCGGATTCACCGGATTCACCGGATTCACCGCCCCGTGGTCCTGCCTGCTCTCCTGGCCAAGGGCGGGTTTCCCTGACCGTTTGATCTGCGTGTCGTCGTCGGTCATTTCGGCTTTTGGCCTGAGTAGCAACGTCTCGTCTGTCTGCTTCAGCCCATCTCTTTTCCCCTGGCCATCCTTTGAGCTCAGCGATGCAACGAGACTTTTGTTGACTCTTTGCTCCGCCGGCTGCTGAACGTGGACGGGTCTCTTCGTTTTTAGAACGGCTATTTCTTTCTGTTTCTCCCTCAACCTGTAATTCTGTCTCTCTTGAGCCCCGGGTCGACCAACAGCTTTCCGAACATCCTGATTCCCTCCCGGAGTGATGTGCTGGGCAAGAAGGTCGCTCCCTTTCCCCCGCTGTCTCACTGCTTGCTTTCCCAACCCGCCCTTCAACACGACACGCAACTCTTTCCCAATACTGCGGGCATTTTTTTGACTTGGAGAGTGGGTGCCCTGGGCGTTTCCTTTGACATGAGAAACTTCGCTACTCTTGCCTTCCATTCCTTTCCGAGCCGGCATTGACCGATGGTCCACAATTGCGTTGCGATCAAGCGTCCCATTGCTAGACTTCTTTTCTGCGACAAAGAACAGTTTTCGTTTCCTCTTCGAAACATAATCATCGTAGTCATCTCCGTAGTCTTTTGCCTTGTCCCCCTTCTCCTTGTCAGGCAACCTGGAAGGTTTCTCCACTCCTCCAACCCCATCTCCCGGCTCTAGATGGCTTCCGTCTTCCTCCACATCCTTCTGGTTCTGCTCCTGAAGAACAACTTTAACATTCACTGCCTGCGGAATTTCATCTTCCTCTTCATATTCATCCCCTTCTGCCGCCACAGTGTCCTTCTGTATCTGCCCTTTATGCCGATCAAATAGTTTTCCTATCAAAAAAAAAATATAGGGATCAATATCATCATTGATGAGACCACTTTGGGAATTCAGTTCAGTTTAGTTTTGAGATACAGCGCGGAAACAGACCCTTCGGCCCACCGAGTCCGTGCCGACCAGCGATCCCCACACACTAGCGTCACGCTACACACAGTAGAGACAATTTACATTTTATACCGAGGCCCATTAACCTCGTTTGGAGGTGCGTATTTGGAATGTGGGAGGAAACCGAAGATCTCGTAGAAAACCCACGCAGGTCACGGGGAGAACGTGCAAACTCCGTACAGACACACCGTACAGTACAGTACAGTAGTGGGGATCGAGCCCGGGGCTCCGGCGCTGCGCTCGCTGTAAGGCAGCAACTCTACCGCTGCGCCACCGTGCTGCCCTATCACAGTCCAAGAAATCTACTAGAGGAAGGATGTGTAGGAAGGTGCTGCAGGTGCCGGTCTAAACCCAAGGTGGACACAAAGTGCTGGAGTAACTCAGCGGGACAGGCAGCATCTCTGGAGAGATGGAATGGGTGACATTTCGGGTCGAGACCCTTCTTCAGACCATTCTGAAACGTCACCCATCCCTTCTCTCCAGACATGCTGCCTGACCCGCTGCGTTACCCCAGCACTTTGCGTCTACCTTCGGTCTAAACCAGCATGTGAAGTTCCTTGGTAGACAAAAAATGCCGGAGTAACTCAGCGGGACAGGCAGCATCTCTGGAGAGAAGGAATGGGTGACGTTTCGGGTCGAGACCCTTCTTCAGACTGAAGTTCCTTCCTGCAGATATTGCTTGATAAAATCTCTCCCACTGTAAGACCATTTTCATTCATTTGTCATGAGAATTGACTGGAGGCAGATAAAGTACTGGACAGTCACAGACCCAGTTGCCATCACCTGCTGCGATCTTGAGAGAATTGGGTTTGTGTGGCCGTGCGTCCATCTTCATATATTTGTAGAATCCAAATCTGTGGGACAGATACATCTTGGATTAAGTAACGTCGGTGACATTTTAACGTGGGCCTTTATATTTTTTAGTCTAGTTTAGAGATACAACGCAGAAACAGGCCCTTCGGCCCACCGAGTCCGTGCTGACCAGCGATCGCCGCACACTAACACTGTCCCACACACACACACTGGGGACAATTTACACTTACACCAAGCCAATTCACCTACAAACCTGTGTGTCTTTGGAGTGTGGGAGGAAACCGGAGATCCCGGAGAAAGTCCACGCGGGTCGCGGGGAGAACGTACAAACGCTGTTCAGACAGCACCCGTAGTCGGGATGGAACCCGGGTCTCTGGCGCTGTGAGGCAGCAACTCTACCGCTGCGCCACCGTGCCACATTTTAATTTAACAAAAATAAGGACATACTTTGAGGTCATTATTAAGAATGCATTAAATTATTAATTACGACAGTTGCTCGTGCAGTTTTATCTTTCGTTAATAGTTCCCATTACTCACGATGGATTTTCCGCAATTATTTTTCTCTTTTGATTTTATCTATGTACACATTGTGACTCATATTTCAAAAGTCAAACTCAACAGAGTTGGTTGGGTTTGTGGCACAGGGGGAGAGTTGCTGCCTCACAGCACCGGAGACATGGCATCGATTCTGACTACGGGCGCCTTCTTTACAGAGTTTGTACGTTCTCCCTGGGACCACGTGGGTTTCCTCCAGGTGCTCCGGTTTCTTCACACTTTCCAAAGATGTGCAGGTTTGTAGGTTAATTGCCCTCTGTAAATTGTCTCTGGTGTGTAGGATAGCATTAGAGTAGACGGGTGATCACTGGTCGGCATGGACTCGCTGGGCCGAAGGGCCTGTTTCCATGCTGTGTCTCTAAACTAAACTAAGAATTTGAAAATAATTTCCAAGGAGGACAATAATATTTATTCAAATATTTGAAGGTTAAAGACTCAAAGGAATCCATGCATTAATTCAAATCTCTGATATGGAGAAATAAATCAGAATTTACACACTATATTCATACTCATACTTACTTTACGAGCCAAGTATGTTTTACAACATACTAGGATTTTGATTTGCCATACAGTTATACTGATAATAAAAATCAACGGAACACACGAAATATACCAACGCCTGAATTCATTTTCATCAAATTAACCATCATTTTTATTTCTATTAATTTGTCGATTCACCTCACTAACATTTCATTTTGTATGATCTTACCTTTCCAAGTAATAACTATTTTCAAAATAAAAGCATTTGTTTTCCGATTCCATGTGCGTTAGCCGTGTGTAGTCGTTGGGATAGACGTAAGTCAGATGCACCTAAGATTTACAAAAATGCGGAAATATTACGATGACATACAACGTGTGGCATGAAAATGAAACCAATGGTCCATGGTTTCTTTATTGCCATGTGTCTACCAGGAACTGACAAATACATTTTGGAATGGCACGGCGCTGTATACGTCACATGTACCGGGTTACAGTGCAATCCATTCTTGTATACAGTTCAACACAAGCATCGCCATGTACATGCACATCGATAAGCATCTTAAGGGCTCGTCCCACTTACGCGACCTTGGCTCGCAAATTACGCGACCTCATGGTCGCTTGAGGCGTACGGGCACCGTATGGCCGCGCAGGGCCGGTCCCACTTAGAAGCGCAGAGGGGTACGGAGTTGTGCGGGGCTGGTCCCGACATCGCGCGGGGCTCCGAAATTCCTGCATCGACCGAAGTCTTTGCGCGTCAATGGCCTGTCGGCCCGCGTACGCACGCAGGCACTTTGCGGTCCTACGCAGCGCCTTAACGGCGTACGCCTAAATTCAGTCGACCCGCCTCCTGCCCAGCTGATTTAATTTATATGCGTAAATGACGCCACGCGCGAACATAGCGCGACCTCCGCTTCCGGTTGGTCGCGGCAAGCGCACCCATCACATGCAAGTGGGACAGGCCCTTTAGAACAGTACAAGTGTGCATCAGTCACACTCTGAGACAGTGTACAGAGTTGCCAGCTTGGCACCAAGTCCCAGTTGGTCACGCTCACAGGTTATTGGACTAGAATTGGGCCATTCGGCCCATCAAGTCCACTCCGCCATTCAATCACGAATGAATAAGTTTATTGGCCAAGTATATTCACATACAAGGAATTTGCCTTGGTGCTCCGCCCGCAAGTGACAACATGACATAGAGTGACAGTTAGGAATGACACATAAAACATGAAGCATTAAATTTTTAAAGGATTGGACAGGCTGGATGCGGGAAAAGTGTTCCTGATGTTGGGGGAGCCCAGAAACAGGGGGTCACAGTTTAAGAATAAGGGGTCGGCCATTTAGGACTGACGTGAGGGAAACAAAATTCACCCAGAGAGTTGTGAGTCTGTGGAATTCTCTGCCACAGAAGGCAGTGGAGGCCGATTCACTGGACGTTTTCAACAGAGTTAGATTTAGCTCTTATTCTTTCTCTCCAGAGATGCTGCCTGGCGCGCCGAGTTACTCCAGCACTTTGTGTCTATCTTCGTTAGTTCATCCTAGCTATGTAGAGTTAGATTTAGCTCTTCGGGCTAATGGAATCAAGGGATATGGGGAGAAAGCAGGAACGGGGTACTGATTGGGGATGATCATCCATGATCACATTGAATGGCGGTGCTGGCTCGATGGGCCGAATGGCCGACTCCTGCAGTTATTTTCTATGTTTCTATCTTGGCTTTTGTGCTCAGCACGGACATTGTGGCCCAAGGGTCTGTACGGTTCTATAAGAAACAGAAGCTGGAATAGGCTTCTTGTTCCTTGAAGCTGATCTGGAATTAAGTAAGATCATGGCTGATCAACCAGCCTGTATATGGTTATATGACAATGGGCAATAGGCAATAGGTGCAGGAGTAGTCCATTCGGCCCTTCGAGCCAGCATCGCCATTCACTGTGATCATGGCTGACCAACCAGCCTGTATAAGGCTAGATGCTGTATAAAGCCTCATAAAAACGCTATAAGGCCATATATACATATTGCCTTTGGGATTATAAGGCTATAGGGGACCCAGACCACTAGCCCCTAGAATCTTTATTAGACCCAAAAGCTAAAGGATTGGACAAAATGCTGGAGTAACTCAGTGGGTCAGGCAGAATCTCTGGAGAGAAGGAATGGGTGCCGTTTCTGGTCGAGACCTTTCTTCAGACTGGCTATCAGGGTGGGTTGTCTGTTTTCCTGCACTATCCCCAATAGCCTGGGGCGGCCCGGTGGCGCAGCGGTAGAGTAGCTGCCTCACAGCGCCAGAGACCCGGGATCCATCCTGACCACGGGCGCTGTCTACACGGAGAGTGCATGTCCGCCCCGTCACCTGCGTGGGTTTTCTCCGGGTGCTCCGGTTTCATCCCACGCTCCAAAGGCATGGAGGTTCTTCAGTAAATTGGCTTTGAGGAAAAAAAATTGTAAATTGTCCCCAGTGTGGATATTACTAGTGTATGGGATCGCTGGGATATTACTAGTGTACGGGGCGATCGCTGGTGCACACACACAGCACCCGTGGTCAGGATCGAACCCGGGTCACTGGCGCTGTGAGGCAGCTACTCTACCACTGCGCCACCCTGCTGCTCTCAACCCAATGGTGGCAGAATTCCACCCTTGGCTGAAGAGCAGAATTTGAATGGGCTAATGTGAAGTTATCTCTGGTTCTGTACAACTGCTGCACAGTACCACACGCATCTTTCTACAGATGCAGAAACTTCCTACAGCCTGTCGATTCTTTTTTAAGCAGGAATATTCAGATTACAACACCCCCCCCAACCCACCACCCCCCCACCAGGCTCAAATGGTTTAAAGAAGAGCATTTAATATTCGTTCAGAGATACAGCCCGGAAACAGGCCTATCGGCCCACCAAGTCCGTACCATGCCTTGATTGAATGGTGGAGTAGACTTCATGGGCCGAATGGCCTAATTCTGCTCCTATCAATTATGAGCACGTCACCTATCCATGTTCTCCAGAGATGCTGCCTGACCCGCTGCGTTACTCCAGCACTCTGTGAAACGTCACCTATCCATGTTCTCCACAGATGCTGCCTGACCCGCTGCGTTACTCCAGCACTCTGTGAAACGTCACCTATCCATGTTCTCCAGAGATGCTGCCTGACCCGCTGCGTTACTCCAGCACTCTGTGAAACACCACCTATCCATGTTCTCCACAGATGCTGCCTGACCCGCTGAGTTACTCCAGCACTTTGTGAAACACCACCTATCCATGTTCTCCACAGATGCTGCCTGACCCGCTGAATTACTCCAGCACTCTGTGTTCTACACTTGATTCCAGCATCTGCAGTTCCTTGTCTGGATAGTCAGGAATCAAACTGAATTACCAACTGCACGGCAGCTAAGAACCAAATAATTTTGGAATTAATATAATATGCAGCTGATTGTGCACAATAGGGGGAAAGAAAAACACAAATAATTTTGTTAATGTCACTGTCATTATACATCTTCCTCTACACTGCCCACATAAACAGAAAATAAGATGCTTACAAACTGTAATCCTTGGTACCGAAGGATAGGAAAGCCGTTAATGATATAGCTGGGTTTGTAGGCACAGTCAGGCAGCACTTGATCCACATGGGACTCCGATATCAGAGGCACTGCAATAGGGATTATTGAAAACTGATGAGATATTACCTTGTACAAGTCTTGATATATATTTTTTTAAAGATACTTTTATTACTAAACAATGTATTCAACTCAATACTGTAACACTGTTTGTGTATTATTTATGTATCTAATAAGGTAGCCATGACAAAAGGGATTTCCCTTCTAGTTTAGTTTAGAGATACAGCGTGGAAACAGGCCTTTCGGCCCACTGAGTCTGCATCGACTCGCAATCCCCCTATTCTAAAGGGCCTGTCCCACTTTGGGCTTGCCCCCACCTACATCAAAAGTCTGCTTACCCATCATACCATCTCCTGGTCCCTCAGATCGTCCGACTTGGGGTTACTGAACATAAGAATAAGCTTACGTCTAGGCATAAGGTCAGGGGCGACCGACCGCGCCTTTGCGGTTGCAGCTCCTAGACTGTGGAACAGCATCCCTCTCCCCATCAGAACTGCCCCCTCCATCGACTCCTTTAAGTCAAGACTTAAAACTCATCTCTACTCTCAAGCCTTTCTTGACGTCCTCTGAATGAGGGCTACATGTGTGTATTTATGTATGTACTTAATCTATGAACCACTGTTGTATAACGTTAGTACCTCCACCAACGTAAAGCACTTTGGTCAACGAGAGTTGTTTTTTGAATGTGCTATAGAAATAAAAGTGACTTGACTTGACTTAGGCTATTTTTAGGAGACGGTCATAGTTGTAGCAGGTCACCGAAAAACCTGGCGACAACTACGACAGCACCTATGTCAGGAGAAGTCAAGCTACGATCATTGGCGTCAAACCCAATGTCGCCGGCTGTCTCTGAAAATTATTCAACATGTTGAAAATCCAGTGGCGACCAGAAAGACGCGACGACTCTTTGGGCGACTGGGGAGACGACTCACGACCATACAGGTGACACCCCGGCAACATGTGGTGACAGCCTAGTGGCCTGAAAAATACCCTAATAGGACAGGCCCTCAACACGATCCTACACACACTAGGGACAATGTAAACAAGCCAATTAACCTACAAACCTGTACGTTTTTGGAGTGTGGGAAGAAACTGGAGGTTAATTGACCTCTGTAAATTGTGTCAGATCGAACGAGTGTGTGGGGATCGGTGCAGAATCGGTGGGCCGAAGGGCCTGTTTCCACGCTGTGTCTATAAACTCTAAGCATATAATTCGACCATTCGACGAAAGCAAGTATTTTCAAGGATTTATGTGAGGGGTTGTCTTTGTTTCTATAGAATGGCTTGTTTGAAAAATGTCTCTGAAGAAATTGGATGACCTGTTTGAACTATAAAAAACACAAATGGAAGAAACAGTTTCTGACATTGGAGCCTGCCCTTGCTTAGCCAATATGAATGTACAGTTACAGATTGCAAGGGCATTGGCAGGAAACAAAATCTTGATGATTCCACCTTTGTCTCGATCAATCCACTCCTTCACTTTGCCAACATCAAGTGGAGGAACAAATCTTCTCCACAGGGCGGCGCTGAAGTAGAGCCGCTGCCTCCCAGCGCGGGAGACGCGGGTTCGATCCCGACTACGGGCGCTGTCTGTACGGAGTTTGTACCTTCTCCCCGTGACCTGTGCGGGTTTCCCCCAGTTTCCTCCCACACTCCAAAGAAGTGCAGGTTTGTAGGTTAACTGGCTTGGTATAAGTGTAAACTGTCCCTAGTGTGTGTAGGATAGTGTTGGTGTGCCGGGATCGCTGGTCACTAGTTTAGAGATATAGTGTGGAAACAGGCCCTTCCGTACTGTATCTCTCGGTGGGCTGAAGGGACTGTTTCCGCGCTGTATCTCTAAACTAAACTAAACTAAACTGTATAAAATCATGAGAGGAATTGATCGGGTAGATGCACCGAGTCTCTTGCCCAGAGTAGGGTTTCAAGGACCAGAGGACATAGGTTCAAGGTGAAGGGGAAAAGATTGAATAGGAATCTGAGGGGTAACTTTTTCACACAGAGGGTGGTGGGTGTATGGAACTAGCTGCCAGAGGAGGTAGTTGAGGCTGGGACTATCCCAACGTTTAAGAAACAGTTAGACAGGTACATGGATAGGACAGGTTTGGAGGGATATGGACCAAGCACAGGCAGGTGGAACAAGTGTAGCTGGGACATGTTGGCCGGTGTGGGCAAGTTGGGCTGAAGGGCCTGTTTCCACACTGTATCACTCTCTGACTAATCTTGTTTCTATTAGTTGGAAACCACAGGATCTGACAAGGACTGGCAGCAACTTTGTGGGTTCAAAGACTAGATTGGAAGAGGAATTGATGCCACATGACTAAGCTAACTTGGTGCATAGAACTGCATTCTTCAGGAGAACGGGAGAGATGAATATTAAAGAGCTATATCCAGGCTTTGGGGAGACGCAGCAAACACATGGGGAGACATGCAGCCCCGCGAAGGGTCCCGATCTTGCCCGCGGGATGATTTCCCCGGTGCCAGAGCGGTCTGCAGCTGTCCGCCGTGCCGGATCAGACTGCGTTCGTGCGTACACCCCGTGCTCCGGCGCGCATGAACTCGCATTTTGCCCGTGACTTAAACTGAGTTAAATCGAGTTTGACACCCCTGTTTTAGCCGCAACCATGGACTTGATCGAACAGCCATATATTCCAACACTAGGGCACACTGTCAGTGCATCTACAGCCTACATCTCGATTCCAACGGCAACAGCCTTCCATTACGGCAGCATATTTTAATGCTTTGGCTGATGACAGCCTGTGTCTGAGATCACTGCTTGGGTTTTAACTCAAAGCTGGCCCAAGAAAGAACCTGATGGAACCACAGCCCTCAATAAAAGGTGACACAGCCTCGAGGCTGAGTTGTAGGAAGTGACTCTGCACAAATTTCCAGATGATGAATAGATAGAGGTAAAATAAAATGAGAAACAGCACTGTTGTGATTGTCTGACTGTTGATTTCGATTCATCTGAATGACTTCAGACGGAGCTCACGACTCTACTAACCTCCCAATGGCCGCCTCATGCCTTTAGTTTAACGTAGTATCGTTTAGTTTAGAGATGCAGTGCGTAAACAGGCCCTTCAGCCCACCAAGTCCTGGCCGACCAGCAATCACCCATACATTAGCACTGTCCTACACACACTAGGGACAATTTACCAAGCCAATTAACCTACAAACCTGTACTGTCTTTGGAGTATTGGAGGAAACCGGAGCACCCGGAGAAAACCCCACGCGGTCATGGGGAGAACGTGCAAACTCCGTACAGACAGCGCCCGTTGTCAGGATCGAACTTGGGTCTCTGGCGCCGCGAGGCAGCGACTCTACCGCTGACGCCAAACCCTGAGAAAACACTGGAGAGGGTGGGGTGAAGGAAGAGGCCGATTATTTATGAGTTACAAAGCTACACTTTGTGTTTTTTTATTTTTGTAAGCCAGCACCTGCAGTTCCTCGCGTCTAGTGTGGGAAGCAACTGCAGATGCTGGTTGACACCGAAGATAGAAGCAAAAAGCTGGATAACTCAGCGGGACGGGCAGCATCTCTGGAGAGAAGGAATGGCTGATGTTTGGGTCGAGGCCCTTCTATATCTCTCCTTTCTCTTTCCCCTGACTCAATAGACAATAGGTGCAGGAGTAGGCCATTCTGCCCTTCGAGCCTGCACCGCCATTTAATGTGATCATGGCTGATCATCTCCAATCAGTACCCCGTTCCTGCCTTCTCCCCATATCCCCTGACTCCTCTATCTTTAAGAGCCCTATCTAGCTCTCTCTTGAAAGCATCCAGAGAACCGGCCTCCACTGCCCTCTGAGGCTGCGAATTCCACAGACTCACCATCTCTGTGAGAAAAAGTGTTTCCTCGTCTCCGTTCTCAGTCTGAAGAAAGGTATCGACTTGAAACGTCACCCATTCCTTTTCTCCAGAGGTGCTGCCTGGTACTGATTGTGGATGATCAGCCATGATCACATTGAATGGCGGTGCTGGCTCGAAGGGTCGAATGGCCTACTCCTGCACCTATTGTCTATTGTCTATTGAACCGCTGAGTTAGTCCAGCGTTCTGTGTCTATCTTCGGTTCTTTGAGTCAACGTTGTCTATGAATACCCGGTGGACTTGCCCTGGGCATGATACTTGTGGAGAAAGCTTACGATGGTAGAAAGTGTCGCGAGGATCGGCCCTCAGCATGTCCGCCGGATGGTCAGTTTGTGAACGCAGGTAACTGTGGCGCTTTTTATAGCTCGCTGCCGACTGAGGGATGTGCCAGACCTCGTTTAGTTTTATCAACGACTCATCTGAAATGGGAAAGAAGAGACATTTAGATTGTGGACCAGTCCAGCGCAAATGCTTCTTTCCGTACCACATGTGATGCCGAGTCAAACTAATCTCCTCTGCCCCTGATCCGCACCCCTCCGTTCCCTGCGTATCCACGTACCTATCTCAAAGCCTCTTAAACACCACTATCGTATCTGCCTCCACCCCCACCCCTGGCAGCGCCTTCCAGGCCCCCACTGCCTCTGTGTACACACCTTTAGTCATAAAGTGATACAGTGTGGAAACAGGCCCTTCAGCCCGACTTGCCCACACTGCCCAACATGTCCCAGCTACACTAGTCATAGAGTGATACAGTGTGGAAACAGGCCCTTCAGCCCAACTCGCCCACACCAGCCAACATGTCCTAGTTGAGGCTGGGGCGATCCCAACATTTAAGAGACAGTTAGGCTGGTATATGGTTTGGAGGGATTATGGACCAAATGCGGGCAGGTGGGAGTAAATTAGCTCTAATGCCCATCACTGCCGGCCAATCATTGCCTGCTGCTTGCAATTTAATGACGGTTCGACAACACAGAGAATAGAAATACAATGTGTCACTTACTAATGTAAAGTGAAATGTACCGAGAATCAATAACGTTGAATTTCAGGCCAATGTTGGAAAGTCGCCACTGTGGGACAGAAATAAAAGTGAATATTAGATCAGTAATAAACACAACATTGGCTTATTATCTCCCCAATCAAGTTCCGAGAGTGGCCTTGGATTGGCTCCTGATGATTGTTCCCGCATACACTGGCATACTGACCTCTCCAGTAAATACAACAGTCCAGCACAGGAACAGGCCCTTCTGCCCACCCTGCCTGTGCTGGACATGCCGCCAAGATGACCTAACCTCACCTGCCTGCACGCCTTGAATGTGGGAGGAAGCCGCAGATCCCCGTAGTCGGGATGGAACCCGGGCTCCGACGCTTCAAGCGCTGTAAGGCAGCAACTCTACATCTGAGCCGCTCCGATTGGTAGATTTGCTGCCTTACAGCGCCAGAGACCCGGGTTTAGACATGCCAGAGGCATACTCTGGAATTTAGAAGGATGAGAGGATATCTTATTGAAACATATAAGATTATTAAGGGTTTGGACACGCTCGAGGCAGGAAACATGTTCCTGACATTGGGGGAGTCCAGAACCAGGGGCCACAGTTTAAGAATAAGGGGTTGGCCATTTAGAACGGAGACGAGGAAACACTTTTTCTCACAGAGAGTGGTGAGTCTGTGGAATTCTCTGCCTCAGAGGGCGGTGGAGGCCGGTTCTCTGGATGCTTTAAAGAGAGAGCTAGATAGGGCTCTTAAAGATAGCGGAGTCAGGGGATATGGGGAGAAGGCAGGAACGGGCTACTGATTGGGGATGATCAGTCATGATCACATTGAATGGCGGTGCTGGCTCGAGGGGCCGAATGGCCTCCTCCTGCACCTATTGTCTACTGACGGCGCCCGTAGTCGGGATGGGACCCGGGTGTGCGGCGCGGTGAGGCAGCAACTCTACCGCTGCGCCACCGTGCCCTGTTAAATGAAGAGTTAGGCTACAAGCACTTACAGCAACCTCCACGTGATCAGTTCCCTGGGCATTTTGTTTGTGAAGCACCTCAAAGTAATACTTCCTGGAGGATGACAGGCTGCAGAAAGTACAGAAAACCAGAGCGCTGACATTAGAACGACAAAGCAAACATGAAGCCAGCTTCAAGTACACATCTGTACGCATTGTTTTCCTCCGTTACAAACCTAACGCACCGTGTGCAAGGAGCTTCAAGTTATCCGTCACCCACACAAACACTTGCCCCGTACAAACATCTTCTTTAACAAGGTCACCAATACAAAAGGCACACAGCTGACTCAAACATATCGAATAATCAGAGGCCTGGATAGAGTGGATGTGGAGAGGATGCTTCCAATCGTAGGAGAGTCTAGGACCAGAGGTCGCAGCTTCAGAATTAAAGGACGTTCCTTTAGGAAGGAACGAGAAGGAATTTCTTTAAAGCCCTGTCCCACGGTACGAGTTCATTCGAAGAGTTCTCCCGAGTTTGCCCTGATTCGAACTCGGAGATTTACGGTAATGGCCGCTCGTCGGTACTCGGGGCTCTCGTGGACATTTTTCATCATGTTGAAAAATCTTCACGAGTCTTCCCGTGCTTACCTGCTGTTAGCGAGTCTTCCCGAGTACCTGCCGTTAGCGTTACGATCCGCTAAGAGACGTCCCCGAGCTCTGACATACCCGCTACGTTCATTCTCCGTGCTTACCACGAGTTTGATTTTCTTTTAAATTCGGGAGAGCTCTTGAATGAACTTGCATCGTGGGACAGGGCTATTAGTCAGAGGGTGGTGAATCTGTGGGATTCATTGTCACAGAAGGCTGTGGAGGCCAAGTCAGTGGACATTTTTAAGGCAGAGATAGACAGATTCTTGATTAGTACGGATGTCAGAGGCTATGGGGAGAAGGCAGGAGAACGGGGTTAGGAGGGAGAGATAGATCAGCCATGATTGAATATCGGAGTAGACTTGATGGGCTGAATGGCCTAACTGTTAGAACACTCATGGAGTTAGAGTATACCTCATACAACTGTCAATTTGTTCCAATTCCATCAATCATGTTGCTTGTTCCTTCATGAAACGTTTAATGTTTTGATTGATTGAAAGATTCAACGAGTCTGAACCCGACCATCGATCCCCCCGCTCACACTAGTTTTATGTTAGTCCACTTTCTCATTCACTCCCGACATAACAGCAGCACTTAACCTACAAACCCGCACCTCTTTGGTATGTGGGAGGAAACCAGAGCACCCGGAGGCAACCCACGCAGGCCACAGGGAGAACGTGCAGACTCCATACAGAGGCAGGGCCCGAGGTCGGGATGGAACCCGGGTTTCTGGCGCTGGGAGGCAGCGGAACTACCTGCTGAGGCACCGTTTCCGGCTGCATCATTTCTTCAGCCCATCCCCAAGCAGTGTGGGGCCAAAGTAAAAAATATCGGATACTCTGATCAATTCTCTGGGATCTCATTGAAACATAAGATTGTTACGGGTTTGGACACGCTAGAGGCAGGAAACATGTTCCCGATGTTGGGGGAGTCCAGAACCAGGGGCTACAGTGTGAGAATAAGGGGTAGGCCATTCAGAATGAAGATGAGGAAACACTTTTTCTCACAGAGAGTTGTGAGTCTGTGGAATTCTCTGCCTCAGAGGGCGGTGGAGGCCGGTTCTCTGGATGCTTTCAAGAGAGAGCTAGATAGGGCTCTTAAAGATAGCGGAGTCAGGGGATATGGGGAGAAGGCAGGAACGGGGTACTGATTGGGGATGATCAGCCATGATCACATTGAATGGCGGTGCTGGCTCGAAGGGCCGAATGGCCTACTCCTGCACCTATTGTCTAGTGTCTATTGTTTTCTCCATGGATTGTCACCTTGTGGTGGTGGAGAAGCTTGTGTGGTCCTGAGATCCTGAGAGCGATGCCGTCTGGAGCTACGCTCCTGGTAGGGCCACCCATGGCGGTAAGGTCGAGGGGGAGGTCTCTGACAAAGAGCAATCCAACCAAGACCTCAACGGTGGAACAGGCGGAGGACGATGGCTGACCTTAGTGGAGCGTCACAACAGCTGGGAAGGCGGATGAAGGCTGCAGCAGAAAAGGGTCTCCGGTCGTCTTGGACTCCATGCCACTGGATCCTGACCCAGATCTGTCAAGGACCGTGGGGTGGCTGTCTGTGCACCAGTCTCCCCACGTTAAACAAAGTCACGCACAGGCGTCCTCCAACCCTGGAGACACCCATGGTCGGCCATGACCGAGAGGGGCCTAAGATCAAAGGGCAAGATGTAGAACTGAAGTGCGGTGGATGGTTCGCTGGACAAGAGGGTTGAATTATGAGGAGAGTGCGGTGGATGGAATAGCTGAGAAGGGACATAAAAAGGAAGGTGGGTGGGGGGGGGGGGGGGGGGGGGGGGGGGGGGGGGGGAAAGTGCTTTTAGATTGCTAAGCAAGTACAGATCACATTTCAATTAAAGAATTATTTGTCTGATTAGTACTAATTAATCGATTAGTGCGGGTGTCAGAGATTGTGGGTAGAAGGCAGGAGAATGGGGTTAGGAGGGAGAAAGATCAGCCATGATTGAATGGCGGAGTAGACTTGATGGGCCGAACGGCCTAATTCTGCTCCTATCCCTTATGATCTTATGATAAGACAATAGACAATAGGTGCAGGAGTAGGCCATTCGGCCCTTCGAGCCGGCACCGCCCATCCGGGTTTCGGCCGGAAACGTTGCCTATTTCCTTCGCTCCATCGATGCTGCCGCACCCGCTGAGTTTCTCCAGCACTTTTGTCCACCTTCGATTTTCCAGCATCTGCAGTTCCTTCTTAAAAACGAGACTCTTGAGTAGAAAGGATAAGAATAGAAATGGCTGGTCGCTATTTATCGCCGTGTCAAACATTGATACTCACCGTACGGGGTTGGAGATTTGACTGCGGAATTTTCCGAATTCCCCGGGTGCTGCCCATTCCTTGCCAGTCTGTGGTGGGAATCAGGAGAATGTCATTGTGTTTTAAATTACTCACAGGCAGAGGCACGGCCGCCTCAAACTAATCCCATTTACTAGCTGGAACACGAACGTCCAAAACACAAGCCCCGATCTCACAATGTGGAAAATCTCATGTGTTTTTTTTACTATTTATGTTTAACTGAGTATGCTTCTCCGTCAGTATGATTACATAGAAATATAGAAAATAGGTGCAGGAGTAGGCCATTCGGCCCTTCGAGCCAGCACCGCCATTCAATGTGATCATGGCTGATCATCCCCAATCAGTACCCCGTTCCTGCCTTCTCCCCATATCCCCTGACTCCGCTATCTTTAAGAGCCCTATCTAGCTCTCTCTTGAAAGCATCCAGAGAACCGGCCTCCACTGCCCCCTGAGGCAGAGAATCCCACAGACTCACCACTCTCTGTGAGACAGTGTTTCCTCGTCTCCGTTCTAAATGGCTTACCCCTTATTCTTGTGGGGTGGGGGTGGCTCATTATCTGTTGTTCAAGAGTCAGAATGGTCTCGAGTGTCATCAGACAATTCAGCAGAGAAGCAGGCCCTTCGGCCCTGCGTGGGGTAGAGTTGCTGCCTCACAGCGCGAGAGACCCGGGTTCGATCCTGAACTCATTTGCTGTCTATGTGGAGTTTGCACGTCCTCCCTGTGGACAGCGTGGGTTTCCACCGGGTGCTCCGGTTTCCTCCCACATATCAAAGACCTGCGGGTTTGTAGGTTAATTGGCATCCCTGTAAATTGCCCCCTAGTGTGTAGGCAGCAACTCTACCACTGCGCCAGTGGGCCAAATGGCCTGTTTCTTTTAAATGTGAGGAAGTGGGATGACTTAGAACTAGTGTGAACGGGTGATCGATGGTCGGCCTGGACTGGGTGGGTCGAAGGGCCTGTTTCCGTGCTGTATCTCTGAAACAAACTAAACTGAGGGGGCACTTATCCCAGCAACAACAGGAAGGTCTCAACTGGAAATGTTGCCTATGGATGTTCTCCTGAGATGCTGCCTGACCTGCTGAGCCACTCAAGCACTCTGTGATTAAGAAGGAACCGCAGATGCTGGTTTACACCAAGGATAGACACAAAGTGCTGGAGTAACTCAGCGACTCCGGCAGCATCTCTGGAGAGGTGGAATGGGTGAAGTTTCGGGTCGAGACCCTTCATCAGTCTGAACAGCCTGAAACGTCGCCGATTCCTTCTCTCCAGTGATGCTGCCGGACCTGCTGAGTTACTCCAAGCAGTTTGTGCCTATCTTTGGGCTGGCTCGAAGGGCCGAATGGCCTCCTCCTGCACCTATTTTCTATGTTTCAAGCAATCTGTGTCTTTGTTTGTGAGCCGGCATCTCTAGTTGCTTGTTTCAGCAATAGGATTAACCTTGGCTGGTCAATCTAATAATGATAAATTACTCAACGACTTCAGATAGACACGAAATGCTGGAGTAACTCAGCGGGACGGGCAGCATCTCTGGAGAGAAGGAATGGGCGACGTTTCGGGTCGAGACCCTTCTTCAGACTGAGAGTCAGGGGAGAGGGAAACGAGAGATATAGACGGTGATGTGGATGGTTCCAATGGACACAGGCCCCAACACTACAGTCTTCCTTTAACAATCTAAAGTCTCAATAAACTGATGGGTTTATCAGCCCGGCCCCACCAGTGACCAGGGTGTGATTACTACTCCCCGATGTGTGTGTGTGCGCGCGGTTTGATGCTTTCATCAGCAAGCTGACTCAACGTACAGAATAGTGAAAGGCCTGGATAGTGTGGATGTGGAGAGAGTGTTTCCACCAGTGGGAGAGTCTAGGACTAGAGGGCACAGCCTCAGAATTAAAGGGCGTTCCTTCATGAAGGAGATGAGGAGGAATGTCTTTAGGCAGAGGGTGGTGAATCTGTGGAATTCTTTGCCATAGACGGCTGTGGAGGCCAAGTCACTGTATACATTTAAGGTAGAAATAGATAGATTCTTGATTGGTACGGGTGTCAGGGGTTATGGGAAGAAGGCAGGAGAATGGGGTTAGGAGGGAGAGATAGATCAGCCATGATTGAATGGCGGAGTAGACAAGATGGGCCGAATGGCCTAATTCTGCTCCTATGACCTTATAAACACGATTAGAATTGAAAAGAAACAGTTAATTGGCGCTGGGCTAAACAAGTATTTAATCGAGAAGCGCTGAGAAGCTTACCTTCCCCACTCGAGCCAGAAGTGCGACATTCGCTGGGTTGTCATCTGAACTCAGCCAGAACTCAGAGTTATCATCGGAAGCCATTGCAAACTGAAATGTACCTGAAACATGGAACATTCACAATTCATTAACTCACAGTGAAAGGCTCGATTGTAATCATGGATTGTATTACCGCTGGCTGGATAGCACGCAACAAAAGCTTCTCACTGTGGTACACGTGACAATAAACTGCACTGAAACATTATTCATGCTAAATATGATCTCCTGGGCAAAAATCAACCCTGCAACAAACCACAAATAGACAATAGAGTGCTGGAGTAGACGGTTTTACCCAGGAGCTTAAACAAATTATCACAATGGATCCAATGATGTTCTTATCTTAGCCTCACCCTCATTTGTTTATAATCGGGAATACATTTCAATAGGCAATAATTCATAAGTTCATTTATTGTCACATACACCAATTGGTGTAGTGAAATTCACTAGCCAGGTCAGTCATACAATTTTTAAAAAAAGGTAAGGACTTTCTGTCCCTACTTCTGCCTGAGTTGACAGTGGATCGGTCTGAAGAAGGGCGCCAACTTGAAACGTCGTTCATCAATATCCCTCCACAGATACTGCCTGACCCGCTGAGTTCCTCATGCACTTTGATTTCCTCATTACCAATATGTTGTTTTGAAGTTAGCGGAATCCCAAGGCAGTGTGATTTGTACTCTTGTTATAGACAATAGACAATAGGTGCAGGAGTAGGCCATTCGGCCCTTCGAGCCAGCACCGCCATTCAATGTGATCATGGCTGATCATCCCCAATCAGTACCCCGTTCCTGCCTTCTCCCCATATCCCCTGACTCCGCTATCTTTAAGAGCCCTATCTAGCTCTCTCTTGAAAGTTTCCAGAGAACCGGCCTCCACCGCCCTCTGAGGCAGAGAATTCCACAGACTCACAACTCTCTGTGTGAAAAAGTGATCTTGATCTCATGAGCATTCACTTTAGTTCTGATTTTTCTCCACTTTTATTCACAATTTACTTTCAGAACTTTCCACTAGCTAGGGTGCTGTCCGATTCACCTCTGCCCCATTGCGGACATTGGACTTTGTGTGTGGAACTGATGCGCGACAATGCTGAGAACTAGACTCTGCACTCTGTGTCTCCCCCTTTGATCTATCGTACTTGAGTTTGGCTTTGATAGAATAATATTATCTGGCATTTCGGGTCAAGACCCTTCTTCCGACTAATGAAGGAGTCTGAAGAAGAGTCTTAGGTTAGATAGATTGATAGATTATCCTTTATTGTCATTCACACCTTTCGGTCTGAATGAAATTTCGTTACCTTGCAGTCATAACATATAGTAAAAAAACAAAACACACAATAAACACATATTTAACATCCACCACAGTGAGTTCACCAGGCACCTCCTCACTGTGGTGGAAGGCAAAAGTCTTAGAGTCTCTGTCTTCTTCCCTCCTTGTTCTCCCTCTGCGCTGAGGAGATCCAGGCCTCCGATGTTGCCGTCCACCAGGCCCGCGAGCGAGCCTCCGAAGCCGGGCTGCCGCCACCGCCGTCACCGGAATGCCGGAACACCGCTACAGGGCCTGCCACTGGAACGCTGGAGCACCGCAGCCCCGAAGCCAGGTCACCGCTGGAGCACCACAACTCCGAAGCCAGGACACCGCTGGAGCACCACAGCCCCGAAGCCAAGTCGCCGCTGGAACGCCGCTGGGGTACCGCGGCCCTGAAGCCAGGTTGCCGCTGGAGCACCGCAGCTCCGAAGCCAGGTCACCACTGGAGCACCGCAGCCCCGAAGCCAGGTCGCCGCTGAAGCTCCGAAGCCGTGCCGCCGCTGCTGGAAGCTGGAAGGCCGCCATAGCTCCGAGGCCGCCAGCTCCGCCATTAGGGCCTCAGCACAGACGGAGACTGTGACGGGGGATACGACAAGAAAAGTCGCATCCCCCCGAAGGGAGAGACTAAAACCCTGTTTCTCCCACCCCCACACACATACACAGCCTAATAAACCAAAATTATCACTAAAACAGACACAAAAAGACCAAAATAAAATAAAAAAACAGACGGACTGCAGGTGAGCCGCAGCTGCCAGGAACGCCACTTGACCAGAAACGTCGCCCATTCCTTCTCCCCAGAGATGCTGCCCGTCCCACTGAGTTACTCCAGCATTTTGTGTCTACCTTTGATTTAAACCAGCATCTGCAGTTCTTCCTCAAACATTGTATTATCTGATCTGTTTGCACAGCATGCAAAACAAAGCTCTTCACAGTTCTTCTGCACTCATGACAACAAATAAAACTGAACCAGCCGTCAAAGGTGGTGTGGTGCGTACTAATAAAGCAAGCGGCATTGTTACTGTGGAGGCAGAGACAAGAACCGGGAGAGAAATGTTCACTTACTCTCTGCGAAGGGATGAATGTAGCCAAATATTCTGAGTCCATAGTTGGTCCATCTTGGAGCCACCGCCAACTTCTTGACTACGGTCCTGGTCTAGACGTGAAATGAAAGGACGTTCACTAAACAGAAACGTCAATCGAGAAACGATCATGATAGCCTGCACAAGGGCGGCACGGTGGCACAGCGGGTAGAGCTGCTGACTCGCAGCGCCAGAGACCCGGGTTCCATCCTGACCACGGGCGCTGACTGTACAGAGTTTGTACGTTCTCCCCGAGACCTGCGTGGGTTTTCTCCGGGTGCTCCGGTTTCCTCCTACACTCCAAAGACGTGCGGGTTTGTAGGCTACTTGGCTTCAGTAAGAATTGTAAATTGTCCCTAGTGTGTCGGGTAATGCTAGTGTGCGGGGATCGCTGGTCGGCGCGGACTCGGTGGGCCGAAGGGCCTGTTTCCGCGCTGTATCTGCAAACTAAACTAAAGTGACAACAGCAATGGCACTGAGTAAGAAAAATGTCACACGCTACCAAAAACGTTTCTTTTTGAAGATGTTCAGGTAATTTTGTTGCCGTAGACTTTTTCTATTTGCACAAGGAATGGAGTATTTTAAGGTCATAAGTGTTAGGAGTAGAATGAGGCCATTTGGCCCATCAAGTCCACTCCGCCATTCAGTCATGGCTGATCTATCTCTCCCACCTAACCCCATTCTCCTGCCTTCTCCCCGTAACCCCTGACACCCGTACAGTAGTTTAGTTTGAAGAATTTGTACCCACTTGGAAACTTCAGCAGGAAAGGTGTGCCTTCAGGTTTTCAACAATTTAAGAGTTTCTACCGGAGTCTGAACAGCAAAGTCAACGAATTCAGGAAAAGGACTCCTGGTGCAACAGGTAATGAATGCCTGGGGTATGAACCAAGCAGATAATTATAGACAAGGGGATAAAAGTTTGGTTTGTCGACATTTCTGATGAAGAGTACCCATGCACACAGCACTTTAGGTAATTGAGAATAAATGCTTATTCTGTACATTTTAGAACTAACCTGGGAATATCTGCGACCAACACAAAGTATTTAGAGTACCTGCGGACTATAATTTGACAAAGTGATCACGTTTCCTCATACTTGATTTAATTTGCTTTAATAAACACAAACTGCCTTGATGAGACCCAGAGTGCAGGAGCAACTCAGCAGGTTAGGCAGCGTCTGTGGGGAACGGTTAGGGTCGGAACCCTTCTGCACTTCCTGTGAGAAGGGTCTCCCGACCCAAAAGGTTGCCCATCTGTGTTCTCCGGGGACGGCAGAACTGTAGAGCTGCTGCCTCACAGCGCCAGAGACCCAGGTTCGATCCTGACCACGGGTGCTGTCTGTACGGAATTTGCACGCTCCCCCCCCCCCCCCCCCCCCCGTGAGCTGGGTGGGTTTTCTCCGAGATCTTTAGTTTCTTCCCACACTCCAAAGACGTGCAGGTTTGTTGGTTAATTGGCTTGGTGTAAATGTAAAATCGTCCCTGGTGTGTGTAGGATAGTGTTAGTGTGCGGGGATCGCTGGTCGGCGAGGACTCGGTGGGCTGAAGGGCCTGTATCACTAAAACAAAAAAAAGCTACATTAAATTTGGAAGGTCGTTTAATTTATAGATACAGCATGGAAACAGGCCCTTCGGCCCATTGTGACCATCCTTCATCCGTTCACACTAGTTCTGTGATATCTCACTTTTGCATCCAGTCCCTCCACACTAGGGGGAATTTTTTTTTAAAACAGGGGACAATTAACCTACGAACCCGCCTTTGGAGTGTGGGACTCCACCGCCCCCCAGAGGGATAAAGGATACAGGTTTTTCTTGGAAAACCATATTTAATGGGCTCTCCAAAGTCGGACCGGGTTGTCAGCTAATTAGCTTGGTGTCAATGTTAACTGTCCCCAGCGTGTGTAGGATAGTGATCGTGTACGGGGACTGCTGGTTGGTGCGGGCCCAGTGGAGAAACACAAACTGAACTGCGGCAACTAATAACAGCCCGTAACGCGTGCGGCCTGGCCAGGCGCCGGGTGCCAGGTTCTCTCCAGCAGCATAACTTTGATTGATACTCACATGTGGGAAGAGAGGGAAGTGAATGTTTTTCCTGAGCTGCTCAATGGAACCTCCGCACCAGTCTTCAAATATGTGCAAGTTTGCTTGACCCACTAACTGTGCAGGGAAACATTAAATAGTTAGTTTCATTAGTTCACAGTGCCGTGCTCCTATTTCTGCATTCTTCAAAACATCTCGCCCTAGAACCGTCGCATTGGATCGCACGGCAAAGCATAGCGTTTCATCGTACCGCGGTACACGTGACAATGACAAATCTAACCCTAAATGATGGGTATAGAGTGGTCGAGCTGCTGCCTCACGGCGCCAGAGACCCGGGTTCCATCCTGACCTCGGGTGCTGTCTGTGTGGAGTTTGCCCGCTCTCCCCGTGACCGCATGCGTTTCCCCCCGGGTTTGTTTCCTCCAGCCTGCCAAAGACGTGCGTTGGTCTGTAGGTTAGTCGGCCCCTCTGTAAATTACCCCCTAGTGTGTTGGGATTGGATGAGAAAGTGGGATAGCACAGAACTGGTGTGAGCGGGTGATCGATGGCCGGTGTGGACTTGTGGACGAAAGAACTGCAGATGCTGGTAAAATGAAAGGTAGACACAAAGTGCTGGAGTAACTCAGCGGGCGAGCCGCGTCTCTGGAGAGAATGATTGGGCAATGTTTCGGTCTGAAGAAGGGTCTCGACCCGAAACGTTCTCTCCAGAGATGCTGCCTCGCCCGCTGAGTTACTCCAGCATTTAGTGTCGGCTCAGACTCGGTGGGCCAAAGGGCCTGTTTCCAAGCTGTCTCTCTCAATTCAATTCAATTCAATTTGATTAGAGTAAAAACAAGGATGACCAAGTCAAACAGGGACAACGGAAAGGCATACTGAGCTAATCTGAGTTTCAGATCAGAAGCTTGTCAACAGAAAGCAAAGTCTAGGCGGTTCCGGAGAACAAATATGCTGTTTGGGCAGTGAGAAGGTTGGTAGGATAGTTCCATTTAGAGGGCGTTAGACAGGCACGCGGTTATGCAGGGAATGGAGGGATATGGATCAGGTGCAGGCAGAGGTTTAGTCCATCGTGACACCATGTATGGCCGGCACAGACATTTGATATACGAGAGTTTTGCCCAAACAGTCTGTGACCTGTAGTGCTGTGGCAATAGCGTGTGTTTAAAACCCACGGTGCTGCAGCCGGCAGCGCTATATTTAGAACCCATAGCACCAAACCGGCATTGCTATGTGTATTGCCTTACGCTTTATTGTTGCTTTATGTGTATTGATAGCACTCGGATGCAGTCCCCTGAATGGCAGAGAAGAGAGTTGATGGGCCGAATGGCCTAATTCTGCTCCTATCACTTATAACGGGAGTCTACTAAGGGCTGTCACGGTGGCGCAGCGCCAAAGTTGCTGCCTTACAGCGAATGCAGCGCTGGAGACCCGGGTTCAATCCCGACTACGGGTGCTGTCTGTACGGAGTTTGTACGTTCTCCCCGTGACCTGCGTGGGTTTTCTCCGAGAGCTTCCGTTTCCTCCCACACTCTAAAGACGTACAGGTTTGCAGGTTAATTGGCTTGGTGTTAGCAGCTGTTTGCACTGGTGGGAGAGTCCAGGACCCGAGATCATCGCCTCAGAATTAAAGGGCGTTCCTTTAGGAAGTTGAGGAGGAATTTCTTCAGTCAGAGGGCGGTGAATCTGTGGAATCCATTGCCACAGAAGGCTGTGGAGGCCAATTCAGTGCATATTTTTAAGACAGAGATTGCTAGATTCTTGATTAGTACGGGTGTCAGGGGTTTAGTTTAGTTTAGAGATACAGTGTGGAAACAGGCCCTTCGGCCCACCAAGTCCACACCGACCAGCGATCCCAGCACACGAACACCGTAGTCGGGATGGAACCCGGGTCTCCAGCGCTGCTTTCGCTGTAAGGCAGCAACTCTACCGCTGCGCCACCGTGACTGCCCTTAGTGGGTCATACGTGATCAGCCATGATCGCATTGAATGGCGGTGCTGGCTCGAAGGGCCGAATGGCCTCCTCCTGCACCTATTGTCTATTGTCGGGGGACATTGGGCCATTCAACCATGGCTGATCTATCTCTCCCTCCTAACTCCATAAGTGATAGGAGCAGAATTAGGCCATTCGGCCCATCAAGTCTCCTCCGCCATTCACCCTGGCTGCCTAATTCTGCTCCTATTAGTTATGAATTTATGAATGGGTGTGGAAAGGGGAGTTCCCAGAGATGCCGCCAGGCATCTCTGGGAACTCCCCTTTCCATACCCATTCATAAATTCATAGGAGCAGAATTAGGCAATTCAGCCCATCATTCTCCCCCATTCAATCAAGGCTGATCTATCTCTCCCTCCTAACCCCATTCTCCTGCCTTCCCCCCATAACCCCTGACACCCGCACTAATCAATAATTCATTGACTGTATCTCTGCCTTAAACAATATTCACAGCCGCCTGTGACAAAGAATTCCACAGATTCACCACCACCTTGACGGGCCAAATGGCCTCATTCTGCCGCCATCACTTATCAAAATGTGACCAGTGTGTGATGGTTGAATTAAAACACCCCTAAATACAGCACCCGGTCGGTGCCAGTGACGAGGAGACGGCGCGCCAACTTTCTCAGGCCCGAGTCTCTCTGCAAACCAGGCCGGGCCTCTCAGTTTCCACCTTTTTAAACCTTATTTTATTGCATCGACTCCACGTCCGTGACTCGATCCTTTATTTTTGTAACGTCCAGCGCACATTATTACATCAGTGAGTGAAATGTGCTGTAATGTGCTATAAATGTGCTATAATGTGCTGAAACACGCCACGTAAACACGTAATGCGCCAATCTGGTGCTCCTCCAAGTCACACCCGGGGGGCACTTGTACAATGAGTGCCAAATACTGTCCGACAATTCAGCTGGGTAGCCACAAAGGCTTCAGTGAGAGGGAGAGAGGGAGAAGGAGGGGCATCTATACAATCCCTGCAGATGACTAACAGATTTATTTCCTCCCTCAACCTCGCCAGATGTAAACAGAATTCACAATTTGCTGGCAAACTATGCAGTCTTAGGCAGGGCAGCCAACGTTTCTCAGGTAGCACCTTATCGATCGGTCTAACTGGCAGCGAACCAGTCCATTTACTGCACTAAGTTTGACCTTAAAAATCACAGTGCCTGCAACTTTGTGGGTTCATTAGCTTGGTATAAGTGTAAATTGTCCCGTGTGTGTGTGTGTGTGTGTGTGTGTGTGTGTGTGTGTGTGTGTGTGTGTGTGTGTGTGTGTGTGTGTGTGTGTGTGTGTGTACGTGTGTGTGTGTACGTGTGTGTGTGTGTGTGTGTGTGTGTGTGTGGTGTGTGTGCGTGTGTGTAGTGTGTGTGTGTGTGTGTCTGTGTGTGTGTGTTGTGCGTGTGTGTGTGTGTGTGTGTGTGTGTGTGTGTGTACGTGTGTGAGAGATATTGTTAAGGGCCTGTCCCACAGCGGCGACCTAATTGGCGAGTTTAGGAGCGTTTGAAAAAGTGTCATGTTGAAGACCTCCTTCGACTATGTTGAAGACTATCTTCGACTAGCTTCAACTACCCTCGATTACCTACGACTAACATGCCGACCTACTACGACCTACTTTGACTAAACCTACGAGCAAAATAAAAAGTTGATTTTTTTCCATGGCGACCTTTTTTTTACTCGCGGGCATTTTTCAGCATGTTGAAAAATTCGCCGCGACCCAGCTGAGGCCTCGAGTACGCGGGGACTACTTTCGAGCATGAAGGAGAGTTACAAAGACCTCCTAGGACCTCGTGTCGACCATGCTGCGAGTATGAGTCGAGGGTAAGTTCTTCTGAACTCGCGGATTAGGTCGCCGCAGTGGGACAGCCCCTTTAGTGCGCGGGGATGATCTCCTCAGGATTAAAGGGCGCTCCTTTAGAAAGGAAGGTAGACAAAAATGCTGGAGAAACTCAGCGGGTGAGACAGCATCTACGGAGCGAAGGAAATAGGTGATGATTCGGGTCGAGAAACGTCGCCTATTCCTTCACTGCATAGATGCTGCCTCACGCACAGTTCCTCCAGCATTTTTGTCTACCTTTGATTTTTCCAGCATCTGCAGTTCCATCTTAAGTTGTTGATGTTGTGGCAATCAGTGAAACATGGTTGCAGGAGGGCTGTGATTGGAAACTAAATATTCCAGGATTTCGTTGCTTCCGGGGTGATAGAATTGGAGGGACCAGAGGGGGAGGTGTTGCATTGCTTGTCAGAGAGGATATTACAGCAGTGCTTTGGCAGGATAGATTAGAGGGCTCGACTAGGGAGGCTATTTGGGTGGAACTGAGAAGTGGGAACGGTGTAGAAACACTTTAAGGGGTGTATTATAGACCGCCAAATGGGGAGCGAGAATTGGAAGAGCAAATATGCAAGGAGATAGCAGATATTAGTAGTAAGCACAAGGTAGTGATTGTGGGAGATTTCAATTTTCCAAAATAGACTGGGAAACACATTCTGTAAATGGGCTGGATGGTTTTGGAGTTTGTAAAATGTGTGCAGGATAGTTTTTTTGCAGCAGTACATTGAGGTATCGACCAGAGAAGGGGCAGTGCTGGACCTCCTGTTAGGAAATGAGGCAGGTCAGGTGACGGAGGTATGCGTTGGTGAGCACTTCAGGACCAGTGATCACAATACCATTAGTTTCAATATAATTATGGAGAGAGTCAGAACTGGACCTAGGGTGGGGATTTTTGATTGGAGAAAGGCTAACTTTGAGGGAATGAGGGATTTAAAAGGAGTGAAATTGGGAAGCACTTTGTTTTATGGGAAGGATGTAGAAGAGAAATGGAGGACATTTAAAGGGGAAATTGTAAGAGTACAGAATCTTTATGTCCCTGTTAGGTTGAAAGGAAATAGTAAAAATTGGAAAGAGCCATGGTTTTCAAGGGAAATTGGACACTTGTTTCGAAAAAAGAGAGATATCTACAATAATTATAGGAAGGCATGGAGTAAATGAGGTGCTAGAGGAGTATAAAGAATGTCAAAAGAATTCTAAAGAAAGAAATTAGGAAGGCTAAATGAAGATATGAGGTTGCTTTGGCAAGAAAGGTGAAAGTAAATCCAAAGGGTTTCTACAGCTATATTAATAGCAAAAGGATAACGAGGGATAAAATTGGACCATTAGAGAACCAGAATGGACAGCTATCTGCAGAGCCAAAAGAGATGGGGGAGATATTGAACAATTTATTTTCTTCGGTATTCACCACGGAGAAGGATAGTGAACTCTGTGAGGTAAGGGAAAAAAGTAGAGTAGCTATGGAAACTAATGAGATTCAAAGAGGAGGAAGTACTGACACTTTTGAAAAATATAAAAGCGGATAAGTCTCCGGGTCCTGACAGGATATTCCCTAGGACATTGAGGGAAGTTAGTGTAGAAAATAGCAGGAGCTATGACAGAAATATTTCATATGCCATTAGAAACGGGAATAGTGCCGGAGGATTGGCGTACTGCGCATGTTGTTCCATTATTTAAAAAGGGTTCAAAGAATAAACCTAGCAATTATAGACCTGTTAGTTTGACGTCAGTGGTGGGCAAATTAATGGAAAGGATACTTAGAGATAAATATATAATAAGCACCTGGATAAACAGGGTCTGATCAGGAACAGTCAACATGGATTTGTGCCTGGAAGGTCATGTTTGACAAACGTTCTTGAATTGTTTGAAGCGGTAACTAGGGAAACTGATGAGGGTGAAAGCAGTAGATGTTGTCTATATGGATTTCAGTAAGGCCTTTGACAAGGTTCCCCATGGAAGGTTGGTTTTAAGAAGGTTCAATCTTTGGCTGTTATTGGCGGAGTAGCAAGATGGATTCAACAGTGGCTGAATGGGAGATGTCAGAGAGTAATGGTGGATGGCTGTTTGTCAGGTTGGAAGCCGGTGACCAGTGGGGTGCCTCAGGATCTGTGTTGGGTCCCACTGTTGTTTGTCATGTACATCAATGATCTGGATGATGGGGTGGAAAATTGGATAAGTAAAGTATGCAGATGATACTAAGATAGGTGGTGTTGTGGATAATGAAGTAGATTTTCAAAGTCTACAGAGAGATTTGGGCCATTTGGAAAAGTGGGCTGAAAGATGGCAGATGGAAATTTTAATGCTGATAAGTGTGAAGTGCTACATCTTGGCAGGGACAAATCAAAATAGGACGTACATGGTAAAATGGTAGGGAATTGAGAAATGCTGTGGAACAGAGGGATCTAGGAATAACTGTGCATAGTTCCCTGAAGGTGGAATCGCATGTAGATAGGGTGGTAAAGAAAACCTTTGGTGTGCTGGCCTTTATAAATCAGAGCATTGAATATAGGAGAAGGAAGTAATGTTAAAATTGTACAAGGCATTGGTAAGACCAATTCTGGAGTATGGTGTACAATTTTGATTGCCTAATTTATAGGAAGGATTGTCAACAAAATAGAGAGAGTACCAGAGGAGATTTACTAGAATGTTGCCAGGGTTCCAGCAACTATGTTACAGAGAAAGGTTGAACAAGTTAGGTCTTTATTCTTTGGAGCGCAGAAGGTTAAGGGGGGACTTGATTGAGGTCTTTAAAATGATGAAAGGGATAGACAGAGTTAACGTGGATATGTTTTTTCCCATTGAGGGTAGGGAAGATTCAAACAAGAGAGGGCATGACATGAGAATTAAGGGACAGAAGTTTTGGTGTAACGTGAGGGGGAACTTCTTTACTCAGAGGGTGGTGGCTGTGTGGAATGAGCTTCCAGCAGAAGTGGTGGAGGCAGGATCGATTTTAACATTTAAAAGTAAAGTGGATAGGTATATGGACGGGAAGGGAATGGAGGGGTATGGTCTGAGTGCAGGTAGATGGGTCTAGGGGAAAACAAATGGTCGGCACGGACTGGAAGGGCCGAGAGGGCCTGTTTCCGTGCTGTAATTGTTTTATGGTTATATGGTTATATGGTTAAACAATCGTTTAGAAAGAAGGTGAGGAGGAACTTCTTTAGTCAGAGGGCAGTTAATCTGTGGAACTCATTGCCACAGAGGGCGGTGGAGGCCGAGTCAGTGGATATTTTTAAGGCAGAGATAGACAAATTCTTGATTAGGACGGAGGTCAAGGGTTTTGGGGAGAAGGCGGGAAAATGGGATTATGAGGCAGAGATCAGCCACGATTGAATGGCGGAGTGGACTCGATGGGCCGAATGGCCTCTAATTCTACTCCTGCGAGCTTGTGTGCAGCAAATAACTAGTCTGTAACTTGGCTCTGCTGAGTGTGAGTGTGAGTCGAGTCAAGTCCAACTTGTTATTTGAAACCACTGCACCTGTCGTGATCCATCACCACAGGCCCGGGGCAAAGAGTGCGACAGATTCTGCAAGAGGTAAACACAGCGCTAGCCAGCAAAGATTTCTATAATCAGGCTCTGATTATGGCGGTAGCCAAATGATTTGGATGCGACGATAAACAAAACAACTGGGAGTGTTCTGGGAAAAGTAAGCGTTAAAGTAACGTTCTTGGACTTCGGTAAGGCTCACAATCCCAGTTTACTTGTCTCCAGGCGTGCGAGCGGTACAGCGGGTAGTGCCGATGCCGGACACTCGGGTTCCATCCTGAAGAGTGTGAGAGTGTGTGTGTGTGTGTGTGTGTGTGTGCAGCAAAAATAGAATGGGTTGATCAGCTGTGATCATATTGAATGGCAAAGGCAGGCACAAATCTTTGATCGGACCTTACTGGCGTTAGTTTAGAGATACAGCACGGAAACAGGCCCTTCGGCCCACTGAGTCCGCGCCGACCAGCGATCCCCGCACACGAGCACCACCCTACACTCACGAGGAACTGTTTTACATTTTATACCAAGCCAATGAATTGAGAAACCCTGTAAGGTCTTTGGAGTGTGGAAGGAAACCGAAGATCTCGGAGAAAAGCCACGCGGGTCACGGGGAGAACGTGCAAACTCCGTCCAGACAGCACCCGTGGCCGGGATCGAACCCGGGTCTCTGGCGCTGTCAGGCAGCAGCTCTACCGCTGCGCCACCGTGCCGTGTTCCACAAGCTGTTGATCACAACGGGCAGTGAAAAGAAATGGGCTGATCAGTCCGTGATCATAGTGAATGGCAAACGCTGAAACAAATCTATGATCGGACTTTACCGGCTTCATCTTGCATTAAACGGCGGCACGGACGTTAATTCTCCCCCGCCAACATCGCAAGTCAATAACCATCCAGTGTGGTTGTAGAACATACAAAATATACAAGCACATCCTTTAGGCCAACGCCAAACTGCAAACTCAGCTCAGCTCTGAACTGCACAAGACTAAATTATTATTGCACTATATTTGCTATTTATTCAACTTTTCTCTTCCCCCGTTATGCACTATGTTTACATATTCACATATTGTGCTGCAGCAAGTAAGAATGTCATAGTCCCAGCCGGGACATACGACAATAAAACACTCTTGACTCTTGACTTGAGTTCATCTCCAGTACAATCCATGCGGCATGCCTGTTAAATCTCTCCCATCGGGCTAGAGGTACAGGAGTGTGAAAACGCACACCTCCAGATTCAGGGACAGCTTCTTCCCAGCTGCTATCAGGCAACTGAACCATGCTATCACCAACTAGATTGACCTGACCATTCCACCTCATTGTGGACCCCCTTAATTGACCTTTGCCGTGCACTAAACGTTATTCCCTTTATCCTGTATCTGTACACTGCGGACGGGTCGATTGTAATCGTGTATAGTCTTTCCACTGACTGGTTAGCACGCAACAAAAAGCTTCTCACTGCACCTGTGACAATAAACTACACTGAGAGAGGTTACGGGGAGAAGGCAGGAGAATGGGGTTTGGAGGGAGAGATCGATCAGCCATGATTGAACGGCGGAGTAGACTCGATGGGCCGAATGGCCTAATTCTACTCCTATCACTTATTGCCCGTATGATCCATCTCTCCCTCCCAACCCCATTCTCCTGCCTTCTCCCCATAACCCCTGACACCCACACTAATCAAGAATCTATCTATTTCTGCCGTGAAAAAAAAATATCCATTGACTTGGCCTCCACAGCCTTCTGTCCCGCTGAGTTACTCCAGCATGTTGTGCCTATTTTTGGTGCAACCAAGAGCTCGGTTAACGGGAGAGAAAGCGCGGTGTTTCTATAAAGGGTGACCTTAAACTGGTGCGCGACACAGACATGTGTTTGTTTGGATGTGCGACTAGACAAGGGGGAGCTTGGGTGATAATGGCCCTTTGAAGGTACCTGGCTAATTCAGAGTGTTTATGAAGGAACTGCAGATGCTGGAAAAATCAAAGGTAGATATAAATGCTGGAGAAACTCAGCGGGTGAGGCAGCATCTATGGAGCGAAGGAATAGGTGACGTTTCGGGTCGAGGTCCTTCTTCAGACTGATGTGGGGGTGGGTGGGAGGGGCGGGAAGCAGAAAGGAAGAGGCGGAGTCATTGGGCTGTGGGAGAGCTGGGAAGGGGAGGGGAAGGAGGGAGAAAGCAAGGACTACCTGAAATTAGAGAAGTCAATGTTCATACCGTGGCCCCTGGCCTCTGGACTCCCCCAACATCGGGAACATCGGGAACCTCATCGTTTGGGGGAAGGACGTGCAGAGGAGAAAGAAACCCTGGCCACAAATAAATAACAAAACAGCCAGAGTCGGTTAAACCAAGCCCCGTGGATCAGCCGGCTGTGGGAGCCTCACGAGCGATCAGACGCTGCGACTCTTTCCCAGATTCACACAGCGCCTCACCATTCATCATTGGGATTGGGAGTTGCCAGAGAGGCAGGCGTTTGTCGTCCAATCCCAGCGCCTTTCCAAAGGTAACGGCGAACCAGGCCTCCAACATTCGGCTTAGAGATCCAGCGCGGAAACAGGCCCTTCACCCCACCGAGGCCGCACCGACCCGCGATCACCCCGTACACTAGCTCTATACCGCACTCTCGATTAGTGCGGGTGTCAGGGGTTATGGGGAGAAGGCAGGAGAATGCGGTTAGGAGGGAGAGATGGATCAGCCGTGAGTGAATGGTGGAGTAGACTTGATGGGCCGAATGGCCTAATTCTGCTCCTATGAATTTATGAATGGGTGTGGATAGGGAAGTTCCCAGAGATGCCGCCTTTCCATACCCTTTCCATACCCCTTCATAACTTATAGGAGCAGAATTAGGCAGCCAGGCTGAATACTGGAGGATACTCGATGGGCTGAATGGCCTAATTCTGGTCCTATTCCTTATGACATTATGACACACTAGGGACAGTTTACAGAAGCCAATTAAGCTACAAATACTGCTATTCTTGCTATTGAGGGAGTTCAGCGTAGGTTTACAAGGTTAATTCCCGGGATGGCGGGACTGTCATACGCTGAGAGAATGGAGCAGCTGGGCTTGTACACTCTGGAATTTAGAAGGATGAGAGGGAATCTTATTGAAACATACAAGAAAATATATCAAGGGTTTGGACACGCTCGAGGCAGGAAACATGTTCCCGATGTTGGGGGAGTCCAGAACCAGGGTCCACAGTTTAAGAATAAGGGGTAAGCCATTTAGAACGGAGACGAGGAAACACGTTTTCACACTGAGAGTGGTGAGTCTGTGGAATTCTCTGCCTCAGAGGGCGGTGGAGGCCGGTTGTCTGGATACTTTCAAGGGAGAGCCATCGCGGGGCGACGCCTGTATGGCCGTGAGTCGGCGACCAAAGAGTCGTACCTTTTTCTGGTCGCCACCGGATTTTGAAAATTTGCGGCCACCTGCGCGACCATGACGGGCGCCGGCAAGTGGCCGGAAAAATCTCGTACGTGGGACCGGCCCTTGACCCCGAGACCCTGCCTGGCCGGTTAATCTCATTAAAAAAAAATGCAACAACATTGGCCACATTGGTCAGCGTTGCAGTGCAAATATGTGACGTGGAATATCCTGGAAGCAATGTCGGTGCCAAGAACTGCACGGGTGGAACATTCATGTTAATGCTTCCCGAAATAGAACGAGAAGTGCAACGCTCTGAGCAGTCGAGGAAGAAAAAGAGTTACGTTCCAGTTTATTTGCATGACAAAGGCACAGTTTGCCGTTAGCAGTGATTTAATAACAACTCCACCACAGAACAAAGACCTACAGGTGTGTAGGTTAATTGGCTTGGTATAATGTAATTCAAAGATAGACGCTAGTGTGTGCAGGGCCGTGTTGAGTGGGCAGGGACCGCTGGTCGGTGGCGGATTCGTGAAGCGAAGGGCCTGTTTCCTTCCGCACTGCATCTCAAAAACTAAACTAATCAGTGCTGAAAGAGGCCATTCTGCCCACCGTGCTGGTGCTATCTCTTCAGTAGGACCAGTCCCAAATTTATCCCATTGCCTTCCACAATCCCCCAAAGCTTTTGCAACCTTCAAAAAATTAATTCCCCTACTTATACAAAACCAAATCTGCTTACATGTTGGGAGTATTATGAAAATAAATGTGCTCACCTTTTCTCTTGTTTTTTGGTTCATTATTTTAAATCTGCACACAGGCCTACATCTACGTCTGTCACAGAAAGCAAATATTCTTACTTACTTCATCAAAAACTCCTTAATATTTTTGATCATTGTGATTGTAATGATTTACATTGTCTCTGTGTTTATAGGCTCACAGAGTGATACAGTGTGGAAACAGGCCCTTCGGCCCAACTTGCCCCACACCGGCCAACATGCCCTAGCTACACTAGTGTCACCTGCCTGCGCTTGGTCCATATCCCTCCAAACACTGTCCTATCCCCTGTTATTTGTCTAACTGTTTCTTAAACAATTGGATAGTCCCAGCCTCAACTACCTCTTCATGGCAGCTTGTTCCATACACACACCACCCTTTTGTTTGAAAAAGTTACCCCTCAGATTGCTATTAAATCTTTTCCCCTTCACCTTGAACCTGTGTCCCATGGTGTTCGATTCCCCTACTCTGGGCAAGAGACTCTGTGCACCTGTCCGATCTATTCCACCTCATAGTTTTTATACACGTCTTTAGGAGACCAATCCCAACTTTTTCCATCTCCTCAGATAGCCGAACCTCTTCATTCCTGGTGCCGTTCCAGTCGCCTACGTTTAGCGGTAACTTTCATGTTGAGAGGGGAGTGGGGAAGGGGTGGTGGCGCCAAAGCTCCACAATAAAGTCCGCTAGAATCTAGCAGCTGGATCATCGGGCGAGAAACATTCGAGCTGGGAACTGGTGGTTCCCATCACACAAACCAACCTCCCTTCCATCAGTCCTGAAGAAGGGTTTACGATTAAGAGACGGAACTGCAGATGCTGGAGAATCGAAGGTAGACAAAAGTGTTGGAGAAACTCAGCGGGTGCAGCAGCATCTATGGAGCGAAGGAAATAGGCGACGTTTCAGGCTGAAACCCTGAAGGAAATAGGCAACGTTTCGGGCCGAAACCCGGAAGGGTTTCGTCCCGAAACGTTGCCTATTTCCTTCGCTCCATAGATGCTGCTGCACCCGCTGAGTTTCTCCAGGACTTTTGTCTACCTTCCTACCACTGACTCCATCTACACCTGACGTTGCCTCGGCAAGGCCAGCAGCATAATCAATTTAAGAATAAGGGGTAAGTCATCTAGAGCAGAGATGAGGAAACACTTTTCCACACAGAGAGTTGTGAGTCTGTGGAATTCTCTGCCTCAGAGGGCGGTGGAGGCCGGTTCTCTGGGTCCTTTCAAGAGAGAGCTAGATAGGGCTCTTAAAGATAGCGAAGTCAAGGGATATGGGGAGAAGGCAGGAACGGGGTACTGATTGGGGATGATCAGCCATGATCACATTGAAAGGCGGTGCTGGCTCGAAGGGCCGAATGGCCTACTCCTGCACCTATTGTCTATTTTCTCACCCTGGTCGATCCCTCCTCTCCCCTCTCCCATCAAATGAGAGGTACAGAAGTGTGAAAACGCACACCTCCAGATTCAGGGACAGTTTCTTCCCGGCTGTTATCAGGCAACTGAATCATCCTCTCATCAACTAGAGTGGTCATGACCTCTCATCCACCTCATTGGAGACACTCGGACTATCTTTATAGTATAGGAGTAAAGAGGTTCTCCTGCAGTTGTATAGGGCTCTGGTGAAACCACATCTGGAGTGTTGTGTACAGTTTTGGTCTCCTAATTTGAGGAAGGACATCCTTGTGATGGAGGCAGTGCAGCGTAGGTTCACGAGATTGATCCCTGGGATGGCGGGACTGTCATAGGAGGAAAGATTGAAAAGACTAGCCTTGTATTCACTGGAGTTTAGAAGGATGAGGGGGGGTCTTATAGAAACATATAAAATTATAAACGGACTGGACAGGCTAGATGCAGAAAAAATGTTTAGCTGCATTACAATTGTGGTTCGAATAAGATTTGATCTGAACTTCCTACATGTAGCAATCGCAGCATTTTAGTCATCTTGCCATTCTCGATTAGTGCGGGTGTCAGGGGTTACGGTGAGAAGGCAGGAGAATGCGGTTAGGAGGGAAAGATAGACCAGCCATGATTGAATGGCGAAGTAGACTCGATGGGCCGAATGGCCTAATTCTGCTCCTATGAATTTATGAATGGGTATGGAAAGGGAAGTTCCCAATGTTGGGCGAGTCCAGAACCAGGGGCCGCAGTCTTAGAATAAAGGGGATGCCATTTAAGACTGAGGTGAGAAAAAAAACGTGCAAGGTGACTTGGATAGGCTGGGTGAGTGGGCAAATGTTTGGCAGATGCAGTATAATGTGGATAAATGTGAGGTTATCCACTTTGGTGGCAAAAACAGGAAAGCAGACTATTATTTAAATGGTGGCCGATTAGGAAAAGGGGAGATGCAGCGAGACCTGGGTGTCATGGTACACCAGTCATTGAAAGTAGGCATGCAGGTGCAGCAGGCAGTGAAAAAAGCGAATGGTATGTTAGCTTTCATAGCAAAAGGATTTGAGTACAGGAGCAGGGAGGTTCTACTTCATTGTACAGGGTCTTGGTGAGACCACACCTGGAGTATTGCGTACAGTTTTGGTCTCCAAATCTGAGGAAGGACATTATTGCCATAGAGGGAGTGCAGAGAAGGTTCACCAGACTGATTCCTGGGATGTCAGGACTGTCTTATGAAGAAAGACTGATAGACTCGGTTTTATACTCTCTGGAATTTAGGAGATTGAGAGGGATCTTATAGAAACTTACAAAATTCTTAAGGGGTTGGGACAGGCTAGATGCAGGAAGATTGTTCCCGATGTTGGGGAAGTCCCGGACAAGGGGTCACAGCTTAAGGATAAGGGGGAAATCCTTTAAGACCGAGATGAGAAAGACTTTTTTCACACAGAGAGTGGTGAGTCTCTGGAACTCTCTGCCACAGAGGGTAGTTGAGGCCAGTTCATTGGCTATATTTAAGAGTGAGTTGGATGTGGCCCTTGTGGCTTAGGGGATCAGAGGGTATGGAGAGAAGGCAGGTACGGGATACTGAGTTGGATGATCAGCCATGATCATATTGAATGGCGGTGCAGGCTCGAAGGGCTGAATGGCCTACTCCTGCACCTAATTTCTATGTTTCTATGTTTCTATGAATGAATGGTGGAGTAGACTTGATGGGCCAAATGGCCTAATGCTGCTCCTATGAATTTATGAATGGGTGTGGATAGGGAAGTTCCCAGAGATGCCGCCTTTCCATACCCTTTCCATACCCATTCATAACTTCATAACTTATAGGAGCAGAATTAGGCAGCCAGGCTGAATGGTGGAGGATACTTGATGGGCTGAATGGCCTAATTCTGCTCCTATTCCTTATGACATTATGACACACTAGGGACAGTTTACAGAAGCCAATTAAGCTACAAATACTGCTATTCTTGCTATTGAGGGAGTGCAGCGTAGGTTTACAAGGTTAATTCCCGGGATGGCGGGACTGTCATACGCTGAGAGAATGGAGCAGCTGGGCTTGTACACTCTGGAATTTAGAAGGATGAGAGGGAATCTTATTGAAACATATAAGAAAATATATCAAGGGTTTGGACACGCTCGAGGCAGGAAACATGTTCCCGATGTTGGGAGTCCAGAACCAGGGTCCACAGTTTAAGAATAAGGGGTAAGCCATTTAGAACGGAGACGAGGAAACACGTTTTCACACAGAGAGTGGTGAGTCTGTGGAATTCTCTGCCTCAGAGGGCAGTGGAGGCCGGTTGTCTGGATACTTTCAAGGGAGAGCCATCGCGGGGCGACGCCTGTATGGCCGTGAGTCGGCGACCAAAGAGTCGTACCTTTTTCAGGTCGCCACCGGATTTTGAACATTTGCGGCCACCTGCGCGACCATGACGGGCGCCGGCAAGTGGCCGGAAAAATCTCGTACGTGGGACCGGCCCTTGACCCCGAGACCCTGCCTGGCCGGTTAATCTAATTTCAAAAAAATGCAACAACATTGGCCACATTGGTCAGCGTTGCAGTGCAAACATGTGACGTGGAATATCCTGGAAGCAATGTCGGTGCCAAGAACTGCACGGGTGGAACATTCATGTCAATGCTTCCCGAAATAGAACGAGAAGTGCAAAGCTCTGAGCAGTCGAGGAAGAAAAAGAGTTACGTTCCAGTTTATTTGCATGACAAAGGCACAGTTTGCCGTTAGCAGTGATTTAATAACAACTCCACCACAGAACAAAGACCTACAGGTGTGTAGGTTAATTGGCTTGGTATAAATGTATTCAAAGATAGACGCTAGTGTGTGCAGGGCCGTGTTGATGGGCAGGGACCGCTGGTCGGTGCGGATTCGGTGAGGCGAAGGGCCTGTTTCCGCGCTGCATCTCAAAACTAAACTAATCAGTGCTGAAAGAGGCCATTCTGCCCACCGTGCTTGTGCTATCTCTTCAGTAGACCAGACCAATTTATCCCATTGCCTTCCACAATCCCCCAAAGCTTTGCAACCTTCAAAAAATTAATTCCCCTACTTATACAAAACCAAATCTGCTTACATGTTGGGGAGTATGAAATAAATGTGCTCACTTTTTCTCTTGTTTTTGGTTCATTATTTTAAATCTGCACACAGGCCTACATCTCGTCTGTCACAGAAAGCAAATATTCTTACTTACTTCATCAAAACTCCTTAATATTTTGATCATTGTGATTGTAATGATTTACATTGTCTCTGTGTTATAGGCTCACAGAGTGATACAGTGTGGAAACAGGCCCTTCGGCCCAACTTGCCCACGCCGGCCAACATGCCCTAGCTACACTAGTGTCACCTGCCTACGCTTGGTCCATATCCCTCCAAACCTGTCCTATCCCTGTATTTGTCTAACTGTTTCTTAAACATTGGGATAGTCCCAGCCTCAACTACCTCTTCTGGCAGCTTGTTCCATACACACACCACCCTTTGTTTGAAAAAGTTACCCCTCAGATTGCTATTAAATCTTTTCCCCTTCACCTTGAACCTGTGTCCCATGGTGTTCGATTCCCCTACTCTGGGCAAGAGACTCTGTGCACCTGTCCGATCTATTCCTCTCATAGTTTTATACACGTCTTTAGGAGACCATCCCAACTTTTCCATCTCCTCAGATAGCCGAACCTCTTCATTCCTGGTGCCGTTCCAGTCGCCTACGTTTAGCGGTAACTTTCATGTTGAGAGGGAAGTGGGGAAGGGGTGTTGGCGCCAAAGCTCCACAATAAAGTCCGCTAGAATCTAGCAGCTGGATCATCGGGCGAGAAACATTCGAGCTGGGAACTGGTGGTTCCCATCACACAAACCAACCTCCCTTCCATCAGTCTGAAGAAGGGTTACGATTAAGACGGAACTGCAGATGCTGGAAAATCGAAGGTAGACAAAAGTGTTGGAGAAACTCAGCGGGTGCAGCAGCATCTATGGAGCGAAGGAAATAGGCGACGTTTCAGGCTGAAACCCTGAAGGAAATAGGCAACGTTTCGGGCCGAAACCCGGAAGGGTTTCGTCCCGAAACGTTGCCTATTTCCTTCGCTTCATAGATGCTGCTGCACCCGCTGAGTTTCTCCAGGACTTTTGTCTACCTTCCTACCACTGACTCCATCTACACCTGACGTTGCCTCGGCAAGGCCAGCAGCATAATCAATTTAAGAATAAGGGGTAAGTCATCTAGAGCAGAGATGAGGAAACACTTTTCCACACAGAGAGTTGTGAGTCTGTGGAATTCTCTGCCTCAGAGGGCGGTGGAGGCCGGTTCTCTGGGTCCTTTCAAGAGAGAGCTAGATAGGGCTCTTAAAGATAGCGAAGTCAAGGGATATGGGGAGAAGGCAGGAACGGGGTACTGATTGGGGATGATCAGCCATGATCACATTGAAAGGCGGTGCTGGCTCGAAGGGCCGAATGGCCTACTCCTGCACCTATTGTCTATTTTCTCACCCTGGTCGATCCCTCCTCTCCCCTCTCCCATCAAATGAGAGGTACAGAAGTGTGAAAACGCACACCTCCAGATTCAGGGACAGTTTCTTCCCGGCTGTTATCAGGCAACTGAATCATCCTCTCATCAACTAGAGTGGTCATGACCTCTCATCCACCTCATTGGAGACACTCGGACTATCTTTATAGTATAGGAGTAAAGAGGTTCTCCTGCAGTTGTATAGGGCTCTGGTGAAACCACATCTGGAGTGTTGTGTACAGTTTTGGTCTCCTAATTTGAGGAAGGACATCCTTGTGATGGAGGCAGTGCAGCGTAGGTTCACGAGATTGATCCCTGGGATGGCGGGACTGTCATAGGAGGAAAGATTGAAAAGACTAGCCTTGTATTCACTGGAGTTTAGAAGGATGAGGGGGGGTCTTATAGAAACATATAAAATTATAAACGGACTGGACAGGCTAGATGCAGAAAAAATGTTTAGCTGCATTACAATTGTGGTTCGAATAAGATTTGATCTGAACTTCCTACATGTAGCAATCGCAGCATTTTAGTCATCTTGCCATTCTCGATTAGTGCGGGTGTCAGGGGTTACGGTGAGAAGGCAGGAGAATGCGGTTAGGAGGGAGAGATAGACCAGCCATGATTGAATGGCGAAGTAGACTCGATGGGCCGAATGGCCTAATTCTGCTCCTATGAATTTATGAATGGGTATGGAAAGGGAAGTTCCCAATGTTGGGCGAGTCCAGAACCAGGGGCCGCAGTCTTAGAATAAAGGGGATGCCATTTAAGACTGAGGTGAGAAAAAAAAAACGTTTTCACCCAGAGAGTTGTGAATTTGTGGAATTCCCTGCCACAGAGGGCAGTGGAGGCCAAGTCACTGGATGGATTTAAGAGAGAGTTGGATAGAGCTCTAGGGGCTAGTGGAATCAAGGGATATGGGGAGAAGGCAGGCACGGGTTATTGATTGGGGACGATCAGCAATGATCACAATGAATGGCGGTGTTGGCTCATGCACGTATTTTCTATGTTTCTATGCTTAATCGCACGTAACCTTGCACTAAACATTTCCCCTTTACTCTGTATGTGCACACTGTGGACAGCTCGTTTGGAATCACGTATTGTCTTTCCACTGACTGGACAGCATGCGACAAAAAGCTTTTCACTGTACCTCGGTACACGTGGCAATAAACTAAGCTAGACTATGAAATAGGCAAAATAAGCTGGAGTAACTCAGCGGGTCAGGCAGCATCTCTGGTGGAAAGAAAGAGGTGACGTTTCTGATCGAGACCCTTCTTCAGACTGAGGGTCAGGGGCGAGGGAACCGAGAGATCTAGACGGCGATGCGAGAGAGATATAGAACAAATGAATCAAAGATGCGCAAAAAAGTGACGATGAAAAAGGAAACAGGCCATTGTTAGCTGTGGGCGAAGTGAAAACAAGTTGGGCGAAGTGAAAACAAGTTGCAGACAATGAAACTAAACTATGGACCTATATCGTACACATGCCAGAAATGAAATTCCTCGTATGTTGCAAAACATACTTGGTGAATAAAGTGTGATTCTGGTTCTGATGCCAGAAATCATTCCAATCTCAAATAAAAAACTGACAGAGCAACAACCCCGTGTCTGAAGTTTGAATTTGCTGTTTTTCACCGATCTAAAAACCAAGAGCATAACAAGAGGAAAATTAAATCCAACAATTAGTTCCCAGCGGTGAGGGACCGGAATTGAATTTCCATTTTAATTTTGTTCAGCATGTTTGGAGGCAAGTCTACGCTGGATTACATCACCCAAGCTGTATTGCCAATTAGAGAGCAATTGGCAGGGGAGGGGAAGGGCGGGGAAGCCAAGGCAACAGGCAGCCATGTGTATGCTGGCTGCTACCCACATAAAATGGCCATGTAGACAGGGACAAGGGGAGCAGATGAAGAGAGGGCCGTTCTTTATCTACAATGATACACGAAAGCTGAAGCTTTCTGATTTGCCATCAGGGCGACTGGCCACTGTTCAATCAGGAAAAACTTAAAATAGGTCACAGAATGATCCATTGTCGTTCATTATCCACTGTCAATAATGGAACCGGAACAAAAATGGAACGTTACAGTGTGGAAACAGGCCCCGACAGTCCGCGCTGACCATCGATCACCCGTTCACACTAGTGCTGTCTTATCCCACTTTCTCATCCACCCCCTACACCAGGGGTGTAAAAGTACCGGCCCGCGGTCCAATCCGGCCCACGGGATGAATTCTCTCTCTCTGTCTCTCTCCTCGCCTTCTCTCTCTCTCCCGCCGCTGTCTGTGCCGCCAGCTGCGCCGGCTTGGGCGCTCCAGTCCCCCGCTCCGTGATCGGCTCCGCGGTTGCCATGGAGACGGTTGCCCCGGGCAAGAGCCGTCAAAGTGGCAAGATGGCGGCGGGGCGCTCCCGTCCCCCACGTGGAAACCGCTGTCAGACAGCCAAGATGGCGGCGCTGAGCTCCCCTTGGCCTCGGGCTGGCTGACGTTAGCGCGTGCACAACTGATCCGGCCCGTGACCTAAAATGAGTTTGACACCCCTGCCCGGCACACTAGGGGGCAATTTACAGAGGGCCGACCCGACTGACCTACAAACTCCCCGCTCCTCTTTGAGATGTGGGAGGAAACCGGAGCACCCAGAGGAAACCCACGCGGTCCAAACACCACACACAGACAGCACCCGAGGTCAGAATCGAACCCGGGTCTCTGGCGCCGTGAGGCAGCAGCCCCACCCGCTGCACCATCATAGCTGTATGCAACTCTAAGATAAATTTCCAATAATTGTCCTAAACCAGGAAGAGTGAAGATTAAATGTCTCCTGTTCCTTCTCTCCAGAGATCCTACCTGACCCGCTGAGTTACTCCAGTATTTTGTGCCTGTCTCTGGTTTTAAACTGGTTAGCACGCAACAAAGGCTTTTCACTGTACCTCGGTGCACGTGGCAATAAACTAAATGAACTGAACCAGCATCTGCAGTCCCTTCCGACACGGAGTTAAGACAAGGTGCTTCATCGGCTGTTATTAACACAAAGCTGTAAGACAAACAGGAGCATCCTCCAGAGACTGCAACTACCAAATTGGAGAATTTTCACCGTAACCCCAGAGGTAGCAACAACACAAGCACGTTGGAGGTTCCCTCAGCTCTGGCTAGATTAGTCTTTATCCCCGTTAATCACCTACCTGTGTATAGCAGGTATAGCAGATGGAAAAGCATGTGAGGCACCGCCACCGCCGCCGGCCTTCACCGCTGCCGAGGCCTCCCCTCTGCTGACGCCCCCACTTCACGCCGACCCGGCCCCCAGCCACGGCTCCGCCAGCCCGGACTCCGACCCGCGAGTCCCCGACTACTACGCGGCGATCCGCGAGGCATTTAGACAGCGGCGCCTCGATAAAGGCCCCCGGCCGTGTTCCCAGTCCGCAGCCACGGCCTCTCCGCGGGAAGCCTTCTGGCCGCACGCACGCACGCACGCACGCGGCCCATACAGGCCCAGAGCCTACAAGTTCTCCACAAACATTAACCCAGTCATGCCCAGAATCATCTTGTAAACCTCCTCTGGACCCTGCCCAAAGACAGCACATCCTTCCTCAGAGATGGGCCCAAACTGCTCACAAGTTCTATGAAATCTTCACCTTCGTATAACTCAGTGAAATTGCCATTTTTTGTGTAACATGCCTCCATTACGGGCGGCACGGTGGCGCAGCGGGTACAGCGCCAGAGACCCGGGTTCGATCCCGACTTCGAGTGCGGCGTGTGTGGAGTTTGCACGTTCTCCCCGTGGACCGCGTGGGTTTCCCCCGGGTGCTCCGGTTTCCTCCCACATCCCAAAGACGCGCGCGGGTCTGTCGGTGAATTGGCTTCTGTACATCGCCCCCTAGTGTGCAGGGAGTGGATGAGAAATTGGGATAACGTGGAACTAGTGTGAGCAGGTGATCGATGGTCGGCCGAAGGGTTGGATTTCTAAAGAAAAAAAAGTAATGAATGACCACAGGTTTACCTTATTTACTCCCCCCTCCTTTCTTTGGTGATAGAACTCCAAGTCACGGTCAACTCCAGCAACTTTGTTCCTTTGTCCATGCACCCGTTCGTTCCAGTCACTGAATTCTAAAAAAACGACAAAACGACAATTAATTGGTCACCAGATTGCAAAAGTGACAGCTGCCTGGAAATTAATAAGGACCACAAATAGTCGTCAGGTTACTTCTTCCCTCGGCGAGCGATTAATGCTGCTGCTTGCAAATGAATAACGAGTAGAATGAAGATAGACACAAATTGCCCGAGTAACTCTGGGGTTTATGGGGATAAACCAAGCCCGGTGGGTCAGCCGGCTGTGGGAGCCTCACGAGCGATCAGACGCTGCGACTCTTTCCCAGATTCACACAGCGCCTCACCATTCATCATTGGGATTGGGAGTTGCCAGAGAGGCAGGCGTTTGTCGTCCAATCCCAGCGCCTTTCCAAAGGTAACGGTGAACCAGGCCTCCAACATTCAGCTTAGAGATCCAGCGCGGAAACAGGCCCTTCACCCCACCGAGTCCGCCCCGACCCGCGATCACCCCGTACACTAGCTCTATACCGCACTCTCGATTAGTGCGGGTGTCAGGGGTTATGGGGAGAAGGCAGGAGAATGCGGTTAGGAGGGAGAGATAGATCAGTCATGAGTGAATGGTGGAGTAGACTTGAGGGCCAAATGGCCTAACTCTGCTCCAATGAATTTATGAATGGGTATGGAAAGGGATGTTCCCAGAGATGCCGCCAGATCTTCCTTATGATCTTCCTCAGGTAGGTCGTTCCGCCTGCTAGAAAGGCCAGCCACTGAGATCCCCTTTAAATCTCTCCCCTCTCACTCAAACCTTTACCCTCCAGTTTTGGACTCTGTTAAAGAAGGAAGTGCAGATGCTGGAGAATCGAGGGTACACAAAAGGCTGGAGAAACTCAGCGGGCTCAGCAGCATCTAAGGAGCGAAGGAGATAGGCAAGGTTTCGGGCCGAAACCCTTCTTCAGACTGATGCGAGGTGAGGGGGCGGCGGGGAGAAGAAAGGGAAAAGGAGGAGGAGGAGCCCGAGGGCTGAGGGAGAGGTGGGAAGGGGAGGAGACAGCAAGGGTTAACATAATTGAGAAAATTCAATGTTCAAGCCCAGAGGATGGACTCTGTTAGCCCGGGTAAAACACTGCAAAACTCAAACTCATGTAGTCCGTAAACCTCTACCAGCTACAACAACCATCAATGTCCACCGCTTCCACAGCGAGGGTGCTGTCCGATTCACCTCTACCCCATTGCGGACATTGGACTTGGTCTCTAGAACAGGGATGGCCCGGCGGTGCAGCGTGCCCCATAGCGGCAGAAACCCGGGTCGGACTCTGGCTACGGGTGCCGTCTACGCGGAGTTCGTACGTTCTCCCTGTGACCTCCAGGATCCACAGTTTCCTCCCACACTCTAAAGACATACAGGTTTTTAGGCTAATTGGCTTTGGGTAAAATTGTGAATTGTCCCTAGTGTGTGTAGGATAGTGTCAGTGTGTGGGGATCGCTGGTCATCTCGGGGACTCAGTGGGCTGCAGGGCTCGTTTCCGCGCTGCATCTCAAAACTGAACTAAACAGATGCGCTACGATGCTGAGAACTATATTCTGCACTCTGCATCTTCCCCTCTGCTCCACCTGTTGTGCTGGAGTTTGACTTGATTGTATTAGTGCAGTATTATCCGATCTGTGTAAGAAAGAACTGCAGATGCTGGTAAAATCCAAGGTAGACACAAAATGCTGGAGGAACTCAGCGGGCGGAGGAACTCAGCGGGTCAAACCTCGCCCATTCCTTCTCTCCAGAGATCCTGCCTCACCCAAAGGCAAAGTCAAATTGATTTGTCGCATGCACCCGAATGTGCAGCAAGGTGCATTTGCCAGCAGCGATACACTTAAAAAAAGAACAACACACTACACAATAGCATTTAACACAAACATTCACCACGGCGTTCTTCACTGTAGTGCAAGGCAATAAAGTAAGTAGGTTAATTGACTAAGTTTGGGCGAGGCAACTTTGATTTTGGGTGAGGCATGTGTTCTCTTTTTAAACACATAACTATATTTAGATAGAGGTCTATACCCAATGTGTATTTTGGCGCTGGAGTCATATTTAGGTTCTACCTGTTATTATTGTAAACCTGATCCCTATGTATCAATATTGTTGTTATGTTTATCATTATTTTTATTATGTTTTATGTATTATTATGTTTTTGTTTGTGAAGACTTTTGCCTTCCACCACAGTGAGGAGGTGCTTGGTGAACTCACTGTGGTGGATGTTAAATTATGTGTTTATTGTGTGTTTTGTTTTAATTTATTACATGTTATGACTGCAAGGTAACAAATTTCGTTCAGACCGAAAGGTCTGAATGACAATAAAGGAATCTGAATCTGAATCTGAATCTGAATCTGAACAAAACTAATAAAAAGATTTAAATTTTTTTAATTTTTTATTTTTAATAAATATTTTTATTAGACAACAGACAATAGGTGCAGGAGTAGGCCATTTGGTCCTTCGAGCCAGCACCGCCATTCACTGTGATCATGGCTGATCATCCCCAATCAGTACCCCGTTCCTGCCTTCTCCCCATATGCCCTGACTCTGCTATTTTTAAGAGCCCTATATCTAGCTCTCTCTTGAAAGCATCCGGAGAACCGGCCTCCACCGCCCTCTGAGGCAGAGAATTCCACATTAGAAGCATGTATACAAATATTAGTAAGCGACAATTTAATTGCAGATTTCTTACGGAGCTTCAGTTTAAAAAAAATGTTTTTTAAAAGAATAAAGAAAAAGAGAGAAAAGGATGAAACTATAATCTAATGGAGAGAAAAAGGGAGACGCAAAAGGAAACTAGCAATAACAAGATTGTGGAGCTAGGTCCAGGAAATGTTGAGTAGAACTATTCATCCAGTCCCAACTCAGGTTTCAACCCTGATTCTGTGTTAAACCAATTCACCTTTTCAAGAATTCAACAAATGGAGACCCATATTCTAACAAAAAATTCTGGTTTGTCAATTAAGACAAATCTTATTTTTTCCAAATGCAAGGACTCAGTAATTTCCATAATCCGCATTTTAATTGTGGGGGATGCTGGTTTTTTCCCAAGATTTTAAAAGAAAGAAAGACTCCGGGTGTGGCAGCATCTCTGGAGAGAAGGAATGGGCGACGTTTCGGGTCTCGACTTAATGCATGACATTAATTAATGCAAGAGAATTCATCATTTGTCATGCTGTTATTCAATCAATTCATTACATAGTTTTCAAAATCTTTTACCATATTTTCACCCTGCGCTGGTTACTGCCAATTCATAACTCATAGGAATTCATTTCAAGATTCATACAGTGGTTTCAATCAAGTGAAAATCCTCTCCACACATTCCGCACGTTGGAATTACTCAAAGGCTTTCCTATATTTATACCTCGATTACTTATCCAAAGCCGCTTACTATTTTAAGAGACGCAGGACTTGCAGCTTGGCTCCGAGAGCCGTTTTCGTGTTATTTTAAGAACAGCTTTCACAGTGTTGCCCAGCACTTGAATTCAACAACTTTACAACGGTGCCTTTACAGATTTACGACCCACGTTATTCGCTTCGGCAATGGGTCTGAGGAAGGGTTTCGACACGAAACGTTGCCCATTTCCTTCGCTCCACAGATGCTGCCGCACCCGCTGAGTTTCTCCAGCATTTTTGTCTACCTTCGTTATTCGACACAAGTCTCTAAAATGTACGAGTCCCACAAGTCCTCGGCGGCGCAGCGGGTAGAGCCGCTGCCTCGCAGCACCAGAGGTACCGCGGTGGTTCGATCCTGACCTCGGCTGCTGTCTGTGTGGAGTTTGCACGTTCTTCCTGGTGGCCACCTGGGTTTCCTCCGGGTGCTCCGCTTTCCTCCCACATCCCAAAGACGTGCGGGTTTGGAGGTTAATTGGCCCCTCTGTAAATGAGCCCGAGTGTGTAGGGAGTGAATGAGAAAGTGGGATAACACAGTACTGCTGTGAACGGGTGATCGACGGGCGGCACGGACTCGGTGGGCCGAAGGGCCTGTTTCCACACTGTGTCTTTTAATCAATTCATCCCTTTTTTCTGCCTTCTAATATTAACAGACATATAATGAGTTAGATGGAGCTCTTAAAGATAGCGGAGTCAGGGGATATGGGGAGAAGGCAGGAACGGGGTACTGATTGGGGATGATCAGCCATGATCACATTGAATGGCGGTGCTGGCTCGAAGGGCCGAATGGCCTACACCTGCACCTATTGTCTATAAAAAGGACCATTTTGTGACCTTTGGATTTAGTTTTTCCTGATTGAATGGATTTGGCGGGTCGAAGGGCCTGTTTCCATGTTGTATCTCTAAACTAAAAACTAAAACTCTAAATAGTCACATTAATTACAAGATCAGTGAGAATAATAATTTTGGAGAAATAACACCCTGGTAGTCTATGCTATACTTTGTCCATTTTAACACCACTGTTGTTTAGAATCTGTGTTTCATCCTCAGTTTCCCTCTGAACTGCCAGGCATGTGTGGCCTTATGCAGTTGTCTTCACTGCCACATGCTGCTCTCATTTTATTTCCAAACCTCTTCCACGCAGCCCACATTCCTTCCTGAGCCTCGACAAACATGCAGAAATAGATCTGTTAGACAACCTAGCTGTTGGTATCGGATGGTGTGGCCTTCACATACCAAATCTGAGGAAGGATGTGCTGGCTCTGGAGAGGGTCCAGAGGAGGATTACAAGAAGGATCCCAGGAATTGTTCAAGAAAGAACTGCAGATGCTGGAAAAATCGAAGGTAGACAAAAATATTCTGGAGAAACTCAGCGGGTGAGGCAGCATCTATGGAGCGAAGGAATAGGTGACGTTTCGGGACCCGAAACGTCACCTTTTCCTTCGCTCCATAGATGCTGCCTCACCCGCTGAGTTGATCCCAGGAATTAGTAGGTGAAACCTATGCTGTTTGTTGGCACTGGGCCTGTACTCCACCATTTTGTGCCTACCTTCCGTGTAAACCAACATCCGCAGTTCCTTCCTCCACATTGAGAGAAGTGGTGACTCCGTCCCAATCCCGCCACAATGGCAGCCTGACACGTCTGTGGAGGAAGCCCTATCTGTTTTGCAACATCCACTTAGTTTAGTTCAGAGATACAGCGAGTAAAGGGTACAGATTATTAAGGGCTTGGACACACTAGAGGCAGGAAACATGTTCCCGATGTTGGGGGAGTCCAGAACCAGGGGCCACAGTTTAAGAATAAGGAGTAAGCCATTTAGAACAGAGTCGAGGAAACACTTTTTCTCACAGAGTGTGGTGAGTCTGTGGAATTCTCTGCCTCAGAGGGCGGTGGAGGCAGGTTCTCTGGATGCTTTCAAGAGAGAGCTGGATAGGGCTCTTAAAGATACCCGAGTCAGGGGATATGAGGAGAAGGCAGGAACGGGGTACTGATTGGGGATGATCAGCCATGATCACATTGAATGGCGGTGCTGGCTCGAAGGGCTGAATGGCCTACTCTTGCACCTATTGTCTATTATAAACAGGCCCTTCTGCCCACGGAACCCGCACCGACCAGCGATCCCCGCACATTAACATTACCCTACACACCCACTAGGTACACTTTACACTTACACCAAGCCAATCGACCTACAAACCTGCACGTCTTTGGGAGTGTGGGCGGAAACCGAATATCTCGGAGAAAACCCACGCAGGTCACGGGGAGAACGTGCAAACTCCATACAGACAGCGGCCGTAGTCGGGATCGAACCCGGGTCTCTGGCGCTGCAAGCGCTGTAAGGCACCGTGCCGCCCTAATAGCCACTTAGATAGCAAGGCAAGCATACTGTGCAGCAGGGAACTGCAGATGCTGGGTTACACCGAAGATAGTCACAAAGAGCAACTCAGGGGGGTCAGGCGGCATCTCCGGAGGGAAGGAACGGGTGACGCTCCGGGTCGACACTTTTCGTCAGACTGAGAGAGGAAAGCATCGTGTCGGGTTGTGTCACACCTTGTTATGGGGGAACAGCTCTGCCAAGACTGCAGCAAGCCGCAGAGGGTTGTGGACCCAGCCCAGTCCATCACACAGACCCACCAAGTCCGTACACACAACTAAACCAACCATTACAATCGAGCCATTCACAGTGTTCAGATACATGATAAGGAATTAACGTTTAGTGCAAGGTAAAGTCCGATCAAAGATAGTCCAAGGGTCTTCAATGAGGTAGCTAGTAGTTCAGGAGAGTACACAAAAGGCTGGAGAAACTCAGCGGGTGCAGCAGCATCTAAGGAGCGAAGGAGATAGGCGACGTTTCGGGTCGAGACCCTTCTTCAGACTGGTCAGGGATCAGGGAAACGAGAGATATAGACGGTGATGTGGAGAGATAAAGCACAATGAATGAAAGATATACAAAAAAGTATCGATGATAAAGGGAACAAGCCATTGTAAGCTGTTTGTGGTGTGAAAATGAGAAGCTAGTGCGACTGGGGTGGGGGAGGGAGATAAAGAGAGAGAGAATGCCATTATCTCTCCACATCACCGTCTATATCTCTCGTTTCCATGATCCCTGACCAGTCTGAAGAAGGGTCTCGACCCGAAACGTCGCCTATCTCCTTCGCTCCTTAGATGCTGCTGCACCCGCTGAGTTTCTCCAGCTTTTTGTGTAACCCTAGACATTTTTAAAAACAGACTTGCTGGCTGCAAAGGAATAACCCCCAATCCACAATGGAAAAACCAGTTTAAAACCTGTCTGTGGGCCTGGGCATTACATGACTATGCAAATGGTGTGGACAGGAAAGGCCGGGACGGAGATAACAAGATTATCTTGGAGAGACAAAGGAAGGTAGCGAGGCTCAGCAGACGGTGGTCAGCAGCCCAGCAGCAAGACAATCACCATCGTGGATTACCCATCCATCTAGGCGATGGGATAACGATCAGGCTGAGGTATCATGACATCAGCAAACCACATTATCATCGAAAGCCTATTGTTCATGCCAGATCGAAACTGGGAAGCATCGAAAGAGGAGGCTTGGCGATCGTTTCGCCGAACACCTCCGCTCGGTCCGCAATAACCAACCCGACCTCCCGGTGGCTCAGCACTTCAACTCCCCCTCCCATTCCACATCCGACCTCTCGGTCCTGGGCCTCCTCCACGGCCAGAGTGAGCAACACCGCAAGTTGGAGGAACAGCACCTCATATTCCGCTTGGGGAGTCTGCATCCTTTGGGCTGGAACATTGAATTTTCTCAATTCTGTTAACCCTTGCTGTCTCCTCCCCTTCCCACCTCTCCCTCAGCCCTCGGGCCCTGGCATTCCCTCTCTCTCTCTATCTCCCTCCCCCACCCCAGTCGCACCAGCTTCTCATTTTCACACCACAAACAGCTTACAATGGCTTGTTCCCTTTATCATCGATACTTTTTTGCATATCTTTCATTCATTGTTCCTTATCTCTCCACATCACCGTCTATATCTCTCGTTTCCCCGATCCCTAACCAGTCTGAAGAAGGGTCTCGACCCGAAACGTCGCCTATCTCCTTCGCTCCTTAGATGCTGCTGCACCCGCTGAGTTTCTCCAGCTTTTTGTGTAGCATCGAAAGACCCTTTTGTCCAGCAGACCTCCTGGGAGGTTTCAAAGGAGAAACTCGGTATAAAGGCAGGAGCCAAGCAAGGACTCCCTCTCTTGTCTGCCCTGCTGGACGGCTCCGGACCCTGCTCCAAATCTAAGCTGTAAGTACCTGAGTGACCTGGTGAAGTTCCCGAACTCGGATAGAGGTTGAGGGAAGAAGGGGAAAGGGGGTGTACTGTAAGTAAAATTGTGTAAAGTAAGTTTTACGATATGCCCAATAGTTTTCTTTCCATAGTCTTAGTTTAAAGCGTAAGTTTAGTCAGGTATTATGTAGTGTTGGTGAGATTCCATTTCTTATTATTTAATAAAGCCTGTAAATTTTAGACTTGCTTTGAGTCCGTCTTGGTGTCTGTTTTCTCTCATCAGCGCGCTCTGGTCAAGTCAACCTTTTATCATATTCCACCATTATTCCGAAGTCCAGAACCCAGAGGAATCCCTTTTGTTGTATTCTCTCTTGGGAACCGCTCGAGTGGAGTGGTGGCCGATTGACCCACCGACAAGGGCAATTGGGCTCGAAGTGGAGTAAAGGGAACCAAAACCCCCACAACAGTAATATTTTGAAATCAATTCTTTGACAGACTGGAAGCCAGTGAGAAGACCTCACAACTGGAGTGACGTGATCCACTGCCTTGGTCTTAGAGAGGACTCGAGCAGCAGCGTTCTGAAGCGGCTAAATGAACTACCCGCGATTCGGCCGACTATGTGTCTCCTAGACCCCTCTGCTCTCCAACACTCAGTCTGAAGTCGATATCTCTTGCTGTTCACGCAGAGCCATCAAGCTTTGCCCAGAGTGTGCGATGCCCCAAGCAGTGAATTGATTCACGAGGAATTTCAAGAATTCAGGATGTGCAACTCTGCAGCCGGGCCAGAAAATCCCGAGAGTAAAATATCAACTGCAGAAGTGACAGTAAGCGAAGAGCAACAGGTAAACAACTCTGAGATATGTCGATGTTTATCACACCCTACAAGTCCCGATACCAACCCAACCGGATCTACAAGACCAACACAACCGCAGAAACGGCAAACGCACGCCAGGGCTCTGGGATCAGACAGCATACCGAATATTATGGCCAAGCTCACCTGCCAGAAACACAAGGGTACAATTACGTCTGACCATTAGACAACAAACAATAGACAATAGGTGCAGGAGTAGGCCATTCGACCCTTCAAGCTAGCACCGCCATTCACTGTGATCATGGCTGATCACCCCCAATCAGTACCCCGTTCCTGCCTTCTCCCCGTGTCCCCTGACTCCGCTATCTTTAAGAGCCCGATCTAGCTCTCTATTGAAAGTTTCCAGACAACCGGCCTCCTCCGCCCTCTGAGGCAGAGAATTCCATAGACTTGTGAGGTTATCCACTTTGGTGGCAAAAACAAGGGGGCAGATTATCATCTCAATGGGGTTAGGTTAGGTAAGGGGGAGGTGCAGCAAGACCTGGGTGTCCTTGTACACCGGTCACTGAAGGTTGGCGTGCAGGTACAGCAGGCAGTGAAGAAAGCGAATGGAATGTTGGCCTTCATAACAAGAGGATTTCAGTACAGGAGTAAAGAGGTTCTTCTGCAGTTGTGTAGGGCTCTGGTGAGACCACATCTGGAGTATTGTGTACAGTTTTGGTCTCGTAATTTGAGGAAGGACATCCTTGTGATTGAGGCAGTGCAGCGTAGGTTCACGAGATTGATCCCTGGGATGGTGGGACTGTCATATGAGGAAAGATTGAAAAGACTAGGCTTGTATTCACTGGAGTTTAGAAGGATGAGGGGGGATCTTATAGAAACATAAAATTATAAAAGGACTGGAGAAGCTAGATCCAGGAAAAATGTTCCCAATGTTGGGTGAGTCCAGAACCAGGGGCCAGTCTTAGAATAAAGGGGAGGTCATTTAAGACTGAGCTAAGAAAAAACTTTTTTACCCAGAGAGTTGTGAATTTATGGAATTCCCTGCCACAGGGGGCAGTGGAGGCCAGATCACTGGATGGATTTAAGAGAGAGTTGGATAGGGCTCTAGGGGCTGGTGGAGTCGAGGGATATGGGGAGAAGGCAGGCACGGGTTATTGATAGCGGACGATCAGCCATGATCATATTGAACGGCGGTGCTGGCTCGAAGGGCCGAATGGCCTCCTCCTGCACCCATTTTCTATGTTTCTAAAATAGGTGCAGGAGTAGGCCATTCGGCCCTTCGAGCCTGCACCTCCATTCAATATGATCATGGCTGATCATCCAACTCAGTATCCTGTACCTGCCTTCTCTCCATACCCCCTGATCCCTTTAGCCACAAGGGCCACATCTAACTCTCTCTTAAATATAGCCAATGAACTGGCCTCAACTACCTTCTGTGGCAGAGAATTCCACAGATTCACCACTCTCTGTGTGAAAAATGTTTTTCTCATCTCGGTCTGAAAAGACTTCCCCCTTATCCTTAAACTGTGACCCCTTGTTCTGGACTTCCCCAGCATCGGGAATAATCTTCCTGCATCTAGCCTGTCCAACCCCTTAAGAATTTTGTAAGCGATGCTTTGATTAGAAGGTAGACAAAAATGTCGGAGAGCTGCCCCCTCAGTGGGTGATGCAGCATCTATGGATGCTTTCATTATCGTTCCCTCCAGTTTGTGTTCAGACTTCAGCACTGTCCTGGGGCCACGAGTCCCGCCAAGCCGGGAATTAACCTGGTGAATCTACGCTGCAATCCCTCAATAGCAATAATGTCCTTCCTCAAATTAGGGGACCAAAACTGCACACAATCCTCCAGGTGTGGTCTCACCAGGGCCCCGTACAACTGCAGAAGGACCTGTTTCAAGTCGTCAAGTCAAGAGAGTCTTATGGTCATGTGTCCCAGATAGGACAATTAAATTCTTGCTTGCTGTAGCACAACAGAATATGTAAACATAATACAGAACAGGAGATAAAAGTTCATTGTGTCTATATACGATAGACCATTTGCTGCTACACTCAACTCCTCTCGTTATGAAGGCCAACATGCCATTGGCTTTCTTCATTGCCTGCTGTACCTGCATGCTTACTTTCAGTGACTGATGTACAAGGACCCCAGATCCCGTTGTACTTCCCCTTTTCCCAACCTGACACCATTCAGATAATCATCTGTCTTCCTGTTCTTGCCACCAAAGTGGATAACCTCACATTTATCCGCATTGTACTGCATCTGCCATGTAGCTGCCCGCCCACCCAACCTGGGTCCAGGTCACCCTGCATCCTCATAGCATCCTCTTCACAGTTCACACTGCCACCCAGCTTTGCGTCATCAGCAAAGTTGCTAATGTCACTTTTAATTCCTTCAACTAAATCATTAAGTGTAGGAAAGAATCGAAGGCAGACACAAAATGCTGGTGTAACTCAGTTGGGACAGGCAGCATCTCTGGAGAGAAGGAATGGCTGATGTTTCAGGTCCAGACCCTTTTTCGGACTGGTTCAGATTCGCAAATCATGAATGTATATCGTAGACAGAAATGCTGGAGAAACTCAGCGGGGTGAGGCAGCATCCATGGAGCGAAGGAAATGGCCGCATTTCGGGTCGAGACCCTTCTTCAGACTCTTAAAGGTAGACAAAAATGCTGGAGAAACTCAGCAGGTGAGGCAGCATCTATGGAGCGAAGGAAATAGGCAACTCAGCGGGTGTGGCAGCATCAATGGAATAAAGGAAATAGGCAACGTTGCCTATTTCCTTCGCTCCATAGATGCTGCTGCACCCGCTGAGTTCCTCCAGCATTTTTGTCCACCTTCGATTTTCCAGCATCTGCAGTTCCTTCTTAAACAATGTGCATTTTAAATAGCTGCGGTCCCAGCACCGAGTCTTGCGGCACCCCACTAGTTTATTCAGAGATGCTGCCTGTCCCGCTGAGTTACTCCAGTACTTCTGTGACTATTTTCTGGATTGGAGGGTATTAGCTAGGTGGAGAGATGGAATAAATGGGCTGTCGCCCGGCTTGTGTAGGCTTTCTACACCATGGAAACATACCACACAAACACACCACACTGTAAATATGCCTTTCACGTTACAAGAACAAAATGTCTTTCTGGGGACAGATTTCATCTTTGCCTCCTTAATTAAATAAACCCGTTCTCCGATCAGATTTCTTTCAAAGGTTCCATTTGGTCTTGCCTCATGCCACATCATTTTGCATTCATCAGTTCTATGTAGTTTAGGTGGAAACAGGCCCTTCGGCCCATCAAGTCTGCGCCGACCAGCGATCCCCGCACGTTAACACTACCCTCCACACACACACTGGGGACAATTTTACATTAATACCAAGACAATTAACCTACAAACCTGTACGTCTTTGGAGTGTGGAAGGAAATCAGAGCACCCGGAGAAAACCCACGCAGGACACGGGGAGAACGTGCAAACTCCGTACAGACAGCACCCGTCGTCGGGATGGAACGCGGGTCTGTGCGCTGCGAGGCAGCAACTCTATCACTGAGCCACTATGCTGCACAACATTGCCATTCTCCTTTCATGACTCTCACATAACAGCTCTGGAGAAGGATCCACAACAATGGTTTCAAACCAAGAGTGGCATGCATACGTTCATAAGTGATAGGAGCAGAATTAGGCCATTCGGCCCATCAGGTCTACTCCGCCATTCGATCATGGCTGATCTTTCTCTCCCTCCTAACCCCATTCTCCTGCCTTCTCCCCATAACCCCTGACACCCGTACTAATCAAGAATCTATCTCTGTCAGTCTTCGACCTGAAACGTTGCCTATTCCTTCTCTCCATAGATGCTGCCTCACCCGCTGAGTTACTCCAGCATTTTCGTCTACCTTCAATTTTTCCTGCATCTTAAACAAAAATCTATCTATCTCCGCTTTAGAAATATCCATTGACCTGGCCTCCACAGCCTTCTGTGGCAAAGAATTCCACAGATTCACCGCCCTCTGACTAGCAGCAATTGTGAAACCATTCTCAGACAACTGGGTGCCTCCAACCACCCTAATGTCAGGCAGGCCACGGGATTGATACGTTTCCATGTATCAATGTTGCTAACCTTGACAAATGCAGCGAGCTGCAGCCAATGCTCACGTTAAACCCACCAAATTATTTAACCTTCTTTAAACAGACCTCCTGGCAACAACTTCAAGGAAGCTGATTTCAATTTGATCGCCCAAGCAAGCCCTGATCAAATATGACCTCCTGGTCATAAATCCCAAACCAGCGTTGGCAGCCCGCCATCCACATTTCTTGGTCGCGCTGGACGTCAAAGTTTAGTTTAGTTTAGAGATACAGCACGGAAACAGGCCCTTCGGCCCACCGAGTCCACGCCGACCATCGACCGCACTATCTCTGTGCTATCCCACTTTCTCATACTGGGAGGCAATTTACAGAGGGGACGATTAACCCACAAACACTCGCGTTTTGGGGATGTGGGAGGAAACCGGAGCACCCAGCCGAAACCCACGAGGTCGCGGGGAGTTGTGTGTGCAAACTCCACACAGACAGCAGCTCGGGTCAGGATCGAACCCGGGTCTCTGGCGCTGTAAGACAATAGCTCAAGTGTTTGTGACTACCCAACATTCGCACGTTCAAAGATTATGGAAAATGAAACACCATTAAACCGAAAACTTTTTTTTTTTCAGACTGGAAAATAAATTGATTTAATCTGTTAAAAATATACACAGCAGCGCAGCTGGTCGAGCTGCTGCCTCACAGCACCAGAGATCTGGATTTGATCCTGAACCCAGGTGCTGTCTGTGTGGAGTTTGCACGTTCTCCCTGTGGACGTGGGCTTCCTCCGGGCGCTCCGGTTTCCTCCCACATCCCAAAGGCGTGCGGGTCTGTTGGTTAATTGCCCCCTAGTGTGCAGGGAGTGGATGAGAAAGTGGGATCAGGTATGTGTGAGCAGGCGGGCGGGCGATCACTGGTCGCGAGGACCCGGTGTTTCCATGCCGCATCTCCAAGAATAGCAGTTCATTCAAACTTGCCTCTCCCTCGCAGCTGTTAGTCTCCAGTGTAACGCGGGAAGATGCCAAACCTGGTCAGCTTGGTCAGTCTAACAATAGACAATACACAATAGGTGCAGGAGTAGGCCGTTTGTCTCCAGGGTGTTATTCCCTATATGGAGGACGCCTGTGCGTGACTTTGTTTAACGTGGGGAGACTGGTGCACAGACAGCCACCCCACGGTCCTTGACAGATCTGGGTCAGGATCCAGTGGCATGGAGTCCAAGATGACCGGAGACCCTTTTCTGCTGCAGCCTTCATCCGCCTTCCCAGCCGTTGTGACGCTCCACTAAGGTCAGCCATGGTCCTCCGCCTGTTCCACCGTTGAGGTCTTGGTTGGATTGCTCTTTGTCAGAGACCCCCCCCTCTACTTTACCGCCATGGGTGGCCCTACCAGGAGCGTAGCTCCCGACGGCATCGCTAACCTGGCATGGGTGCAGCAGACCAGCGCTCCATCCAAACTGCTGTAAAACCCTCTCCGTGGAGTCCAGCACCAGCCCCGCAGATCATTAGGATTTGTGCATTCACACGCGTGTGGAAGCATGGAATCTCACACTTCTCCGTGGATTGTCACCTTGTCGTGGTGGAGAAGCTAGTGTGGTCCTGAGATCTTGAGAGCAATGCCGTCTGGTTCACTTAGAATAAAGGGAGGCCATTTAAGGCTGAGGTGAGAAAAAACTTTTTCACCCAGAGAGTTGTGAATTTATGGAATTCCCTGCCACAGAGGGCAGTGGAGGCCAAGTCACTGGATTTAAGAGAGAGTTAGATTGAGCTCTAGGGGTTAGTGGAGTCAAGGGATATGGGGAGAAGGCAGGCACGGGTTATTGATTGGGGACGATCGATCAGCCATGATCACAATGAATGGCAGTGCTGGCTCAAAGGGCCAAATGGCCTCCTCCTGCACCTATTTTCCACGTTTCTATCTCCGGTTTCCTCCCACACTCCAAAGACGTACAGGTTTGTGGGTTAATTGGCTTTGGTATAAATGGTACATTGCCCGTAGTGTGTGTAGGGTAGTGTTAGCGTGCTGGGATCGCAGGTCGGTGCAGAGCCAGTGGGTGCTGCATCGCTAAACTGAACGATGTGGTATGCACCGCAATGATGTCAAGTTGGAAATGGCAAGAGAGGCTTGTTACGCTAATTTAATAATTCACTTCCCACTTTAAACGTTAAAGATAATGCACCATTACTGTGAAGTAATTCATAACTTGCTCATATACAGGGCCACAGCTGTTTGCTAAGATCAAAACAAGATAAAGGTATTAATTTGAAAACACGACTATGATTTCCCCCCCACCCCCCTCCCCACACAGATTGGGAAACTACAGCTTGTTGGAAAGGAAAGAACATACTGAAGGCATTATGCAGAAGGGGTCAATAGACAATAGACAATAGACCATTCGGCCCTTCGAGCCAGCACCGCCATTCACTGTGATCATGGCTGATCATCCGCAATCAGTACCTGCCTTCTCCCCATATCCCCTGACTCTGCTATCTTTAAGAGCCCTATCTAGCTCTCTCTTGAAAGCATCCAGAGAACCGGCCTCCATCGCCCACTATGGCAGAGAATTCACACTCGCCACTCTCTGTGAGAAAAAGTGTTTCCTCATCTCCGTTCTCACTAGGTCCCTGTACAACTCCAGAAGGACCTCTTTACTCCACTCAACTCCTTGTTATGAAGGCCAACATGCCATTGGCTTTCTTCACTGCCTACTGTACCTGCATGCTTACTTTCAGGGACTGATGTTCAAGGACCCCCAGATCCCGTTGTACTTCCCCTTTTCCCAACTTGACACCATTTAGATAGTAATCTGCCTTCCTGTTTTTGCTACCAAAGAGGATAACCTCACATTTATCCGCATTAAACTTCATCTGCCATGCATCTGCCCACTCCCCCAACCTGTCCAAGTCACCCTGCATTCTCATAGCATCCTGCTCACAGTTCACACTGCCACCCAGCTTTGTGTCATCTGCAAATTTGCTAATGTTACTTTGAATCCCTTCATCCAAATCATTGATGTATATTGTAAATAGCTGCAAATGGCAGTAAACAGTCGACCGAACATTGAGAAACCGTACAGAAGCGATAACAAGACGCAACTTGAAATTGCTTCAAAGCAGCGTTCCTCCGGTTCTAGTTCATGACCGGATCGCGGGATTCAAGAGTAGAAGGGGCAGTCACGGTGGAGCTGTGGTAGAGTTGCTGCCTGACAGCGAATGCAGCGCCGGAGACCCGGGTTCCATCCCGACTACGGGCCCTGTCTGTACGGAGTTTGTACGTTCTCCCCGTGACCCGCGTGCGTTTTCTCCGGGATCTTCAGTTTCCAGGTCTGTACGTTAATTGGCTTGGTAAATGTAAAAATTGTCTCTAGTGGGTGTAGGATGGTGATAGTGTGCGGGGATCACTGGTCACAGACACATGGAAACATAGAAAATAGCTGCAGGAGTAGGCCATTTGGCCCTGGTCGGCTCGGACCCCATGGGCCGAAGGACATGTTTCCGCGCTGTATCTCTAAAACTAAACCAAGGGGCAACAAAAATAACTTTAAATCTGCACTACCGTTACAAATACAGGGGTCACCATCAAAGTGTCCCATGCGAATACACAGAAGCTAAACTCACTCTCTGCCTCTTTCACAATTGGTTTCAGGTGGCAGTGTCACGCTGTCACCCAACAAGCTTGAATGCATGGAGACAAGGAACTGCAGATGCTGGTTAACAACAAAAAAAGGGACACAAAGTGGTGGAGTAACTCAGCGGGTCAAAAAGCATCCCTGGAGTAAAAGGATAGAGGACGTTTCTGGTCAGGACTTTTTATCAGATGGATAAGTGGAGGAGGGAAGCTATGGAGATGCAGTTCCACGACAGAAGGGTCCCGACCCAAAACATCACCTATCCATGTCACCACAGATGCTGCCTGACCCGCTGAGTTACTCCAGCACTCTGTGAAACGTCACCTATCCATGTTCTCCACAGATGCTGCCTGACCCGCTGAGTTACTCCAGCATTTTATGTGACTATTTCTTTTGGTGCATGGATAGACGCTCTTTTGTACATAAAAAGTTTGGCAAAATAATAAAATCCACACCCAACTTTTTGTAGGCACACCCCTTAAAAACAGTTCCAGCTTCTCTGCAAAATGAACAGCAACCTTCCCCGACTGCAGGTGCAGGCCGGTTTGGTACCAGCTCGTTCTTGAAGATCGAACCAAACCCGAGATATTTATTTCACATAATAATCAGTTGTTCATCTGGGTTCCAGCTACAATAATCCCTGGTAGACAAAATAGCTGGAGATACTCAGCGGGTGCGGCAGCATCTATGGAGCGAAGGAAATAGGCAACCCTTACGGGTTTCGGCCCGAAACGTTGCCTATTTCCTTCAGGGTTTCGGCCCAAAACGTTGCCCATTTCCTTCCACACTGCACCTCCAAACTAAACTGAAGACCCTTGAATGGACCTTATATATGCTTTATCAAGATGCGTTCCCCGATCTCCCAACCTACCCTGCTGCAGCTTATTTTGGGGACAGGTTATCATAGACTGAGACACCGGCACGAACACACATTGTAAGTGTCCCGTGGATAGTCTCAACACCGTCACAGCATGGTGAGGAGCTGGAAAAAAAACCCATCGGACAGCTGATAATAATAACAACAATGTCTCTGGCCTTTCCTGCCAATACTAAACACAACTGAGAATACTAAACACAAATCCCTGATCTCACAGGAAAAGGAATGCAAGCCAAGAGACATCAAAGACCATCTTGCAGAATGGAATGGAATTCAAGTCCAGTAATTACAGCAGGCTCGCTAATGTCTGCATGTGAACGACATCACCACATATTCATCAACTGTTGGCTCCCAATGCACGTACAAAATAAATCTTTTTTACAGCACAAGATGTCTGGAGTAGTCGGCATCTCTGGAAAGAAGCAATGGGTGACAATTCAGGTCGAAACCCTTCTTCAGTCCGCAGACGGGTCTCGACCCGAATCGTCACCCGTTCCTCCTGTCCAGCGATGCTGCCTGTCCCGCTGCGTTACTCCAGCCCTTTGTGTCTATCTTGGGTGTAAGCCAGCATTTAAGAATAAGGAGTAATCCATAACAACGGAGATGAGGAAACACCTTTTCTCACAGAGTGTTGTGAGTCTGGGGAATTCTTTGCCGGTTTCTGGATACTTTCAAGAGAGAGCTGGATAGGGCTCTTAAAGATAGCGGAGTCAGGGGATATGGGGAGAAGGCAGGAACGGGGTACTGATTGGGGATGATCAGCCATGATCACATTGAATGGCGGTGCTGGCTCGAAGGGCCGAATGGCCTGCTCCTGCACCTATTGTCTATTGTCTACAGTTCCTTCCTACACGTGTATGGAGCAGTGTTGGATTACTGTAGAGAGCCTCTCTGGCCATTACAAAAGGATTTGACTTAAGATAGACACAAAGTGCTGGGGTAACTCAGCGGGTCAGGCAGCATCTCTGGAGAAAAAGGATGGGTGACGCTTTGGGTCGGAAATCATCTTCAGACTGAAGGTGAAGTGGGGGGGGGACTAGAGAGGTAGGAAAAGGCCAGAACAAACCAGGGCTGGCAAGGAAGGGTGGAGCCCACAATGGCTGGGGAAGGGGTTTAGTGCCGGACAAGAGCAGGAGTGACAGAGGGGGAGCAGTGAGAGTGGCTGGCCTAAAAAATGCATCACTATTCAATACTTACGACATCATTCCAAAAAGCCTCGGTGCTAATTAACGAATCCATTAGTGACACAATCCCAATTGTCAGGTGTGGCTGTGATATCTCACCAACCGTCTTCTCATCCCTCCAGCAGTTCCTGTTCCAGCTGTTATCCATTGCCAAAGATTTTCCAGCGCACTTTTAACACTGTAACTGCATCTACCTCCGCAACCACCCCTGGTTAAGAACATTCCAGATCTTGACCAGTCACTGTCAAAAACATTTTTCCTCCAGTGATGTTTTTGTTTCTTAGCTATTTATTTTCATTCTGTGTCACCTGGTTCCCAATCTGTCTCCCCTCAGATTCCTACTAAATATTTCCCCCCTCACCTTCACCCTATGTCCTCTGGTCCTTGATTCCCCTGCTCTGGGCAAGAGCCACTGTATATCTACCCAATCTATTCCTCTCATGATTTTGTACAATAGACAATATGTGCAGGAGTAGGCCATTCAGCCCTTCGAACCAGCACCGTCATTCAACATGATCACGGCTGAATATCCCCAATCAGTACCCCGTTCCTGCCTTCTCCCCATATCCCCTGACTCCGCTATCTTTAAGAGCCCTCTCTAGTTCTTTCTTGAAAGTATCCAGCGAACCGGCCTCCACCGCCCTCTGAGGCAGAGAATTCAACACACTCACCGCTCTCTGTGTGAAAAAGAGTTTCCTCATCTCCGTTTTAAATGGCTTACCCCTTATTCTTAAACTGAATAAGTTTAAGTATCTGGACACCTATATAAGATCACCCTCTCATCCTCCTGCACACTTCATGAATAGAGACCCAGCCTACACAACCTCTCCCTGTAGCTCACACCCTCTAGTCCTGGCAACATCCTCGTAAATCTTCTCTGAACCCTTTCCAGCTTGATAATATCTTTCCTATAACACGGTGCCCAGAACTGAACACAATACTCTAAATGTGGTCGCGCCAAGGTCTTATACAGCTGCAACATGACCTCCCAATACTCTGACTGCTGAAGGCCAACATGCCAAAAGCCTTGTTCCCCACCCTATCTACCTGCGACTCGACCTTCAAGAAACCATGCACCTGTACTCCTAGATCCCTCTGCTCCACAACACTACCCAGAGGCCGACCATTCACAGTGTAGGTCCTGCCCATGTTAGACATCCCAAAATGCAACTCCTCACATTTCTCTGTAAGGCTGCTTTCAATCAATCAATTTAATTAACAGCATAGTCCCGGTGACACAGTTGATTCCCAACGGTTCATGGTGATGCCCTTGTTTTTGTTTTATGTGCCTCTATTTCTAAAGCCCAAGTTCCCATAACAATATTCACACCCTGCACAGCCACTTCCCATTAACCCTGCACTGCCCATCACATCTCTCACTGCGTACCCTCTTTAGAATTTGTTTCCCTAAAGGGCCTGTCCCACTTACGTGACCTTTTTCGGCGACTGCCAGCACCCGTCATAGGTCATTACAGGTCGCTGAAAAATTTCAACCTGTTGGAAATCCAGCGGAGACCAGAACAAGGTACGACTCTTTGGGCGACTACTCACGACCATACAGGCTTCACCCCGCGACATGGATACAACAGTGGCTGAATGGGAGATGTCAGAGAGTCATGGTGGATGGCTGTTTGTCAGGTTGGAAGCCGGTGACCAGTGGGGTGCCTCAGGGATCTGTGTTGGGTCCACTGTTGTTTGTCATGTACAACAATGATCTGGATGATGGGGTGGAAAATTGGATAAGTAAGTATGCAGATGATACTAAGATAGGTGGTGTTGTGGATAATGAAGTAGATTTTCAAAGTCTACAGAGAGATTTGGGCCATTTGGAAAAGTAGGCTGAAAGATAGCAGATGGAGTTTAATGCTGTTAAGTGTGAAGTGCTACATCTTGGCAGGACAAATCAAAATAATAGGGAATTGAGGAATGCTGTGGAACAGAGAGATCTAGGAATAACTGTGCATAGTTCCCTGAAGGTGGTATCACATGTAGATAGGGTGGTAAAGAAAGCCTTTGGTGTGCTGGCCTTTATAAATCAGAGCACTGAATATAGGAGTAGGGAAGTAATGTTAAAATTGTACAAGGCATTGGTAAGACCAATTCTGGAGTATGGTGTACAATTTTGGTCGCCTAATTATAGGAAGGATGTCAACAAAATAGAGAGAGTACAGAGGAGATTTACTAGAATGTTGCCAGGGTTCCAGCAACTATGTTACAGAGAAAGGTTGAACAAGTTAGGTCTTTATTCTTTGGAGCGCAGAAGGTTAAGGGGGACTTGATTGAGGTCTTTAAAATGATGAAAGGGATAGACAGAGTTGACGTGGATGAGCTTTTCCCATTGAGGGTAGGGAAGATTCAAACAAGAGGGCATGACATGAGAATTAAGGGACAGAAGTTTAGGGGTAACGTGAGGGGGAACTTCTTTACTCAGAGGGTGGTGGTTGTGTGGAATGAGCTACCAGCAGAAGTGGTGGAGGCAGGATCGATTTTAACATTTAAAAGTAAAGTGGATAGGTATATGGGCGGGAAGGGAATGGAGGGGTATGGTCTGAGTGCAGGTAGATGGGACTAGGGGAAAACAAATGGTCGGCACGGACTGGAAGGGCCGAGAGGGCCTGTTTCCGTGCTGTAATTGTTACATGGTTATATGGTTACATGGTTACATGGTTATATGGAGCCTGTATGGTCGTGAGTCGCCTCCTCAGCCGCCCAAAGAGTCGACCGCTTGGAGGAAATATGTTGTCAAACTGGAAAGGGTGGAGAGAAGATTTGCGAGGATGTTACCAGGACTAGAGGGCCTGAACTCGAGGGAGAGGTTGGGCAAGGTGAGGATTTTATTCCTCAGAGCGCAGGAGGACGAGAGAGAAGCGAGTGTCACCAAACCTGAATTCTCTGGGGTGGAACCCTCTCTAAGACTGACGTGAAGCTCACCGTTTGACCTGTTTTTACAAAATGTTAAATGGTCAGCTAGACATAGATCACAAGACCTACACCAAACCAATTAGGAGCAGACGAGGGCATTCGATCCAATTTGTGGTCCCAGCCACAAAGACTGATGTGTACAGCAATTCGTTCTTCCCACGCACTATTAAAGCGTGGACAATCTTCACCAAACCACGGTTGCCCAGCCAAATGCAACTACATTTAAAGTGGCACTTTCTTCCCAATAACCCTCTCTGGCTAAACCCCTCCCTTCACCACCTCCAGTTTAAATTCCAGTTGGAATATTTTGGAGGACCAAGTAACCAAGAACCAAGAGGCTGTGATCTCATAGAGGTGTACCACATTATGAGAGGAATAGATAGGGTGAATGCAGAGTCTCTTACCCAGAATCGAGCCATCAGGCTATTAAACGCGGCTCGGACAAAACTCCGGACATTAATAGCAAATAATCTGTTTATTTGCACTTTATCAGTTTAATTATTCATGTGTGTATATATTTATACAATGGTATATGGACACACTGATCTGTTCAGTACTCGTGCCTACTATGTTCTGTTGTGCTGAAGCAAAGCAAGAATGTCATTGTCCTATCAGGGACACACGACAATAAACTCTCTCGAACTCTTGAGAACCAAAGGACACAGGTTTAAGGTGAGGGGTGAAAGGGCGGTTGTTGTATGGAACGGGCTGCCAGAGGATGTAGTTGGAGCAGGTACTACAATAACTTTTAAGAAACATTTGCACAAGTACATTGATAGGATGGGGTTTGAGGGATATCCCTGTACACTCATTTATAGTCTTTATAACTGGACTGGACAGTTTAGTTTATTGTCACGTGTACCGGGGTACAGTAGAAAGCTTTGTCTGCGTGCTATCCGGTCAGCGGAAAGACGAGATTGTGGATTGGGAACAGGGCCGGAGGCCTTTATCGAAGTGCTGCGGGCTCGATGCCTCCCGGATCGCCGCTGTAGGTTAACCCTTATTAACCCACGCCATGTATAATCTCCACTACACATATGTGCATGCCACCCTTTACATGGTATTACGGTACTACACGGCTTTACACTGGCAAGGTCAGCCCGCTCTCACACAAGCCACGCTGAGCTGGATGTGAATGGCTGGCCGTTTAAATGTTCCTGTTTGCTTATGAAATAAAGACTGATCTTTCACTATGTGTGTGTTGTTGTGGTTCACTCATAAACAGCCGCTTAGAAACCCGGGTCGGGCAAAGCAGCCGACGGAGCCCGTGGCTGGAGCCCACGGAGGAGTGACGTGGGGCATCGACAGGGGGGAGGCGTCAGCGACGACAGCGGTAAAGCCTCGCGACGATGAGGCCTCATGGTGGTGAAGCCTCATGGCGGCAGCGATGCCTCGCGGTCGATGGTCGATGAGAGCGTGGTGAACCAGCGTGAGGGGGGGGGGGGGAGAAGAATAATGGACAAAGGGGGGTGGGGGGGTACAAAGGACAATGGGGACCCTGCGTGGTGGGGAAACCGCTGTGGTGTATGGAACAAGCTGCCTAATTAAAGACTAACTAATTAGAACTAAAAAAAATATACGGAGGATACTGTCGCGATGCTGTCCGATTCACCTCTACCCCATTGCGGAAATTGCGCTTTGTCTCTGTCTCTACAATGCTGAGAACTATATTCTGCACTCTGTATCTTCCCCTTTGCTCTACCTATTGGACTTGAGTTTGAAGTGACTATATATGTGTAGGAAGGAACTGCAGATGCTGGTTTACACCGAAGATAGAAGCAAAAAGCTGGAGTAACTCAGCGGGACGGGCAGCATCTCTGGAGAGAAGGAATGGCTGATGTTTGGGGTCGAGGCCCTTCTAGATCTCTCCTTTCTCTTTCCCCTGACTCAATAGACAACAGGTGCAGGAGTAGGCCATTCAGCCCTTCGAGCCTGCACCGCCATTTAATGTGATCATGGCTGATCATCCCCAATCAGTACCCCGTTCCTGCCTTCTCCCCGTATCCCCTGACTCCTCTATCTTTAAAAGTCCTATCTAGCTCTCTCTTGAAAGCATCCAGAGAACCGGCCTCCACCGCCCTCTGAGGCAGCGAATTCCACAGACTCACCACTCTCTGTGAGAAAAAGTGTTTCCTCGTCTCCGTTCTAAATGGCTTACTCCTTATTCTTAAACTGTGTGTGGCCCCTGGTTCTGGACTCCCCCAACAGTGGGAACATGTTTCCTGCCTCTAGTGTGCCCAAGCCCTCAACAATCTTATATCTTTCAATAAGATCCCCTCTCATCCTTCTAAACTCCAGAGTGTACAAGCCCAGCCGCTCCCTTCTCTCACCATATGACAGTCCCGCCATCCCGGGAATTAACCTGGTGAACCTACGCTGCACTCCCTCAATAGCAAGAATGTCCTTCCTCAAATTACACCGTCAATTAACCTATAAACCTGTACATCTTGGAGGAAAACCGGAGCACCCGGAGAAAGCCCACGCAGGTCACGGGAAGAACGTACAAACTCCGTACAGACAGCACCTGTGGTGTGGATCGAACCCGGGTCTTTGGTGCTGCAAGGGTGCAGATCCACCGCTGTGCCGCCCCTAATGAAGATGATACAACACATCTAATGCAATTTTATTAATGACTTCAGGAATGCACAGTACTGACGGATATAGATTCATTAGTACCCAAGGATGTGGTTTATAATTGAACTAAATCTGGATAACCAAGAGATAGAAAGGCTGCAACATTAAGCCACATGACTGGAGGAGACCGCTCACCGGAAGGGTGAGCAACACCTCAAGAGTTTTTCATTGACAAGGAACAAAAGGAAGTGTTTCATCTTTACAAGAGGCAGCTGAATGGTGCAACGGGTGGAGCTGCTGCTCCACAGGTCCGTCCACAGACCAGCCTTCCATCCTTCATAAGCGATAGGAGCAGAATTAGGCCACTCAGCCCATCAGGTCTACTCCGCCATTCAATCATGGCTGATCTATCTCTCCTTCCTAACCCCACTCTCCCGCCTTCTCCCCGTAGCCCCTGGCGCCCGTATTAATGGTCCTGTCCCACTTAGGCAATTTTTAGGCGACTGTCACAGTGAAGATCCGTCGACTGGCCCCCTCTACGGCAACCTACCACCTGGTCGCCGTTAAGCTACGGCACGTTACCGACAACCCGCAACCCAATCGCCGCAACTTAGGACGTCCACCGATGACCACACCTATGGCGACCGGTCTACCCACGTCCATCTGCGACAAGCTACGACAAGCTAGGACCCTGTCGGTGACAACTGAAGACAATGCCTGTCGCCACTTGCCTTCGCTTGGCGCCGGTACCTGTCGCCAATGGAATTCACCAAAGTCAGCACCGGCCCCAACCTACGCCACCTGGCGACAACCTACGACAGAACCGGCGTCAGGAGAAGTCAAGCTACGCTCACTGGCGTCAAACCCACTGTGGCCGACTGTCGCCGAAAATCTTTGACTAATTTTGAAAATCCAGCCGCGACAAGAAAGACGCTACGACTCTTTGGGCGACTGAGGAGACGACTCACGACCGTACAGGCGACACCCCAGCGACCATGTGGCCACAGCCTAGTCACTTGTAGTCACCTAAAAAATACCCCAAGTGGGACAGGCCCTTAAACTATCTATCTCTGTCTTAAAAATATCCACTGACTTGTCCTCCACCGCTGTCTAAGGCAAAGAGTTCCACAGATTCACCACCCTCTGACTAAAGACATCCCTCCTCATCTCCTGTCCTGACCCGACTATGGGTGCTGTCAGTATGTGGAGTTTGCACGTTCTGCCTGTGAGCGCTTGGGTTTCCACCCCAACAGCATTGTAGAGTAATTGGTCTGTGTAATATTTCTGCAAGAGGGTAGGGAGTGTCCAAGTCACAAATGTAAGCAAAATGTTTTCCATCCTGCAACACAAACAGGTTTCTGTAGAAAGCATTTTATCCGGATGCATCCCAGCACGGTTTGGGAACAGCTCCATCCAAGACCGCGAGATATTGCAGAGAATTGTGGACGCCATCACACAAACCAACCTCCCTCCCTTCCATTGACTCCATCTACACTTCACGCTGCCTCGGCAAGGCCAGCAGCATCATCACGGACCAGTCGCACCCCGGCCATTCCCTCTCATCCCCTCTCCCATCTGGCAAAAGGTACAGAAGTGTGAAAACGCACACCTCCAGATTCAGGGACAGTTTCTTCCCAGCTGTTATCGGGCAACTGAACCATCCTACCACAACCAGAGAGCAGTGCTGAACTACTGTCTACCTCATTGGTGACCCTCGGACTATCCTTGATCGGACTTTACCTTGCACTAAGCGTTATTCCCTTTATCCTGTATCTGCACACAGTAAATGGCTCGATTGTAATCATGTATTGTCTTTCCGCTGACTGGTTAGCACGCAACACAAAAGCTTTTCACTGTACCTCGGTACACGGGACAATCAACTAAACTGATCCAATACAAGAATAGAGAAAACATATTTCAGTATAATGCCAGGAAATGTCTGATCACTGCTGCTCCTCCTCCTCAACGAGTCTAGGGATGGAAGGGTCTAACAATAGAATGAACTAACAATTTGTCCAATGTCTTTAGGAATGATAATAATATGCCTAAAGCCCATTTTCAGGGTGAGGAGGGGAGGGGTGGAAGTCTCCAAAAGAGAGGTTCAAAAGTGTTGAGTAATGGCATTCCAAGCTCTGTGTGATGACAGCTGTAGGCAACATTGGGTAATGGCAAGGCAAATATTCGGTTTGTATGCAAAGCCAATCTTGAGAAAAACATTGTATGCCTAGGGTGTGGAGCTGGAGGGAAGGACAAAATAATTTGAAATAAAAACCCTTTCAGTCGTCAAAGGACACAATAGACAACAGGTGCAGGAGGAGGCCATTCGGCCCTTCGAGCCAGCACCGCCATTCATTGTGATCATGGCTGATCATCCCCAATCAGTACCCCGTTCCTGCCTTCTCCCCATATCCCCTGACTCCGCTATCTTTAAGAGCCCTATCTAGCTCTCTCTTGAAAGCATCCAGAGAACCGGCCCCCACCGCCCTCTGAGGCAGAGAGTTCCACAGACTCACCACTCTCTGTGAGAAAAAGTGTTTCCTCGTCTCTGTTCTAAATGGCTTACTCCTTATTCTTAAACTGTGGCCCCTGGTTCTGGACTCCCCCAACATCTGGAACATGTTTCCTGCCTCTAGTGTGTCCAAGCCCTTAACCATCTTATATGTTTCAAAACCATGAAGAGATTTGAAACTAAAACTCTTTCAGTCGTAAAAGGACATAATGGACACCAGCACCGCACAGTTATTTGTTCCTCAATCTTAGTTTAGTTCAGTTTGGAGATTCAGCGCGGAAACAGGCCCTTCGGCCCTCAGAGTCCGTGCCGACCAGCGATCCCCACACATTAACACTAGCCTACACATATTAGGGACAATTTACATTTACACCAAGGCAATTAACCTACAAACCTGTGCGTCTTTGGAGTGTGGGAGGAAACCGAAGATCTCGGAGAAAACCCACGCGGGTCACGGGGAGAACGTGCAAACTCCGTACAGACAGGGCCCGTAGTCGGGACGGAACCCGGGTCTCCGGCGCTGCGACCGCAGTCAGGCAGCAACTCTACCGCTGCGCCACCGTGACTGCCCCCTTCTACTCTTGAATCCCGCGATCCGGTCATGAACTAGAACCGGAGGAACGCTGCTTTGAAGCAATTTCAAGTTGCTCTACCGCTGTGCCACCGTGCCCCGCTCAAAGGTCGGAATTAAAAAAAAACAAATGTAGGTTCCCAAACACAGCAGTGATATTCCCTCCACAGATGCTGCCTGGCCCTGCTGAGTTCTGCCAGCAGTTGGTTCGTTTCCTGGAAGCCAATGGCTTTTAATACTCCATCAAATAATTTGACTCCATCCAAGCAAGCAGGGGTGGCACCGCCGCAGAAACCCGGGTTCTGTCTGCCTGCCTGTCTGTCCGTGTGGAGTTTGCACGTTCTCCCTGTGACCGCGTGCGTTTCCCCCGGGTGCTCCGGTTTCCTCCCACATCCCTAAGACGTGCGGGATCGTGGGTTAACTGGCCCTCTGTAAACTGTCCCCTAGTGTGCAGGCAGTGGGTGAGAAAGTGGGATAACACAGACCTAGTGTGAGCGGGCGATCGACGGTCGGCGTTGGACTCTGTGGGAGGAAGGGCCTGTTGCCAATACTGTATTTCTAAACTAAACTAATTTCTAAGCCACTCTTATTCACCACCAATCCTAGAACAAAGGCATTGGTCGATTGAATAGATCAGTCAGTCAGGAATATCACTCCAATCTGACTGCTGATTAGTCAATGGACAATAGGTGCAGGAGCAGGCCATTCAGCCCATCGAGCCAGCACCGCCATTCAATGTGATCATGGCTGATCATCCCCAATCAGTACCCCGTTTCTGCCTTCTCCCCATATCCCCTGACTCTCCTGAGCCCTATCTCTCCTGAAAGTATCCCGAGTACCGGCCTCCACCGCCCTCTGAGGCAGAGAATTCCACAGACTCACAACTCTCTGAGAAAAAGTGCTTCCTCGTCTCCTTTCTAAATGGCTTACCCCTTATTCTTAAACTGTGACTCCCTGGTTCTGGACTCCCCCAACATCGGCAACATGTTTCCTGCCTCTAGCGTGTCCAAGCCCTTAATAATCTTACATGTTTCAATGAGATATCCTCTCATCCTTCTAAACTCCAGAGTATACAAGCCCAGCTGCTCCATTCTCTCAGCATTTGACAGTCCCGCCATTCCGGGAATTAACCTGGTGAACCTACGCAGCACTCTCTCAATAGCAAGATTGTCCTTCCTCAAATTAGGGGACCAAAACTGCACACAATACTCCAGGTGTGGTCTCACTAGGGCCCTGTACAACTGCAGAAGGGCCTCTTTGCTCCTACGATTGCATTACAGATCCTCTCTGACCAGGTGTACAAAAGGTAAAGTTCATAATTCACCCTTTGTGGCTGACCAAGAAACAGATCATTCATAAATTACTGGTGGACAAAATTGCTGGAGAAACTCAGCGGGTGCGGCAGCATCTATGGAGCGAAGGAAATAGGCAGCGTTTCGGGCCGAAACCCTGAAGGAAATAGGCAACGTTTCGGGCCGAAACCCTTCTTCAGACTCCTGGGGTGGAGAAGAGTATATCGAATAAAACTTCACCTTTTGTAAAATACACTTAAAAGAGACAATCCTTGCTTAATTCTTTATTATTGATGACAAGTGATGAAAGAATGGAATAGGAGTACTTTACGGCAACAGATGACAAGGTAACAGCCGCCTACCACACTGACAAAGTTACAAAGCACGCCAGCTCCCCCTTTTGACCCCCCCCCCCTCCACCCATTGTCCTTTGTGAATGGGTCGACTGGGATTGCATTCACTGGAATTTAGAAGAATGAGCTTAGAGACACAACTCAGAAACAGGCCCTTCGGCCCACCGAGTCCGTGCCGACCAGCGATCCCCACACATTGACACCATCCCATTCACACTTGGGACAATCTCATACCAAGCCAATTAACCTACACACGTGTAGGTCTTTGAAGTGTGGGAAGAAACTGAAGACCTTGGATAAACCCACGCGGTCACGGGGAGAACGTGCAAACTCCGTACAGACAGCGTCCGTAGCCAGGATCTTGTGAGGCAGCAACTCTGCCACCGTGCCACCCTACTCTTCTTGCAAACAAATTACATTACCCGATTCCAATGGTCTAAACTCAAAAATTATCGTTTCTGTGACAAGACTGGCCGGCTCACTCAGTTTATGAGTTTAGTTTGTGCTCACGTGTACCAAGGTACAGTGGACAACGTTTGTTGTGTGCTAACCAGTCAGCGGAAAGACAACACTCAGTCAAAGTCAAATTCATTCCTCACGTGCCCTCAAAGGTGCAGTGAAATGAATTTGCCGGCAGCGATACACTTCAAAAAAGAACACGCAATACACAATAGAATTTAACACAAACATCCACCACAGCATTTTGGCTAAGATCAAGTGTAGTATCTGTTCTTATCAGTTCTGAGTGAAAGAGACTGTCTGTTCTTATTAGAACAGTTCTGGCAGTTCTGGCGGTCCCTTGGGGACAAGGGCCGTGGATTGCGGAGCGAAATCGTTGAGGAGTCGGTCGGCTGCAGGCTTAGAGGTGGATCCATGCTGGTTGGGAAACCAACCTAACACCTTATTCAGCCACAATGTCAGCAGGAGCAGGAGCAGGAGCAGGAGTGCAGGGTATTCGGAATACCCTGCGAATAAGCGTCAAGGACCTCAGCAAGGGGACCCCCTTCTCACGAGACCTGTTCGTGAAGAAGGTCTTGCTAGAGGCCTGCAAATTTGAGGCCAAGGACATCTACTGCCTCCAGGATTTTCCGGGTAACGGATATTTTGACGTTACCTTCAAGTATCCAACGGGATGGCAGAAGGTGATGGAAGTCTTCCGGGAGAGGGGAAATGAAGCTCCGCTGTCGCTGCTGAAAGTGCAGCCGCTCTTCACCCTCCCCACCCAGAAGGAAAGGTTCATTACGGTGCACATGTTTAACCCACATGTGCCCGTAGTGGATGTCCTCACCTTCCTTGCTCGCTACGTTGAGGGAACAGGAAACTGTGTGGACGTGAAGGACATGCACGGGATTTGGACCAGCAAGCGGCAAGTCAAGGTAAAGCTGAGGGTGGACAAGGATGGAGAAATCGTCCATCCCCCCTCGGTTTTCGCGATCGGAGTAAACCAAGGATACCTGAGCTACGTGGGGCAACCCAGGCTGTGCAGGAAATGCAACAAGCCTGGGCATGTGATGGCCCAACGCTCTGCAGTTGTCTGCAAAAACTGCAAGACGGAGGGCCATGAGACAAAGGACTGTCAGGCCAGCAAGAACTGCAACCTGTGCGGGGAGGCAGGCCACCTTTACAGGGCTTGCCCTAAAAGAGCCTGCACCTACGCACAGGCAACAAGAGGAGCTGCTGCCAGCACCCCAAAGGGGGGGCGAGGCACCCCCCACCACTGCCAAGACCCCAGCAGAAAGAGGGAACACAGATGAGGACAGCCCGACCACCTTGAGGCCCCAAGTGCCAGAAGGAGACGCCCAGCATCCTGCCCAGGAGGGAGAGTCGATGGAGGAGGGGGAACAGCAGGAGAAATGGACAATGGTGAAGTACAAGACGAGGGGTCAGCCCAAAGAGCCGAGGCCGGAAAGGAGTGGTAAGTCAAAAAATAAATCACAAAAAAGGTGTCTTTCTCTTACAGAAGGCAGCAACCTCTCCTCCTCGTCGGAGGATGAGGCGACCGGGAAGTCCCAACGAGGGAGGCAGAGGAAGAAAACGGGGGAGGAAAAGAGAGAGGCCACGACGATCACCTCCCAGCCCCAGGAGACCGAGAGCAGAGAAGTGGCCGAGGGGCTCCAGCCCCAGGACATCGGGAGCAGCGCAGCGGTCGAGAGGCCCCAGCTCCGGGCGACCGGGAGCAGCGCAGAGACCACTGGGCCCCAGCTACAGGAGACAAAGGAAGCGGCATGCCCAAAAGGGGGGGGAACGAGAAGGCCCCCCACCAACGACACCTTTGGTTACGCCACCTGAAACCCACCTCACCGCTGGATTCCTGAGCCCAGGAAAGCTGAGGCAATTCACCGAAGCGGTGGGGATGATGGGACATGGAAATGGTCAGTGACTCTAAAGACAATGGAGCTCAAACTGGCATCTTTAAACGTGCGCAGTATAAAGAGCACTGCGCGATGTGTTAATCCCTTACAGTACCTGGCCAAGGTCAAGGCAGATGTGACTTTTCTTCAGGAGTGCGGGCTGCCACACCTCCGCTGCTATCGGAGGTGGTCGCGATGGTGGCCCCACGGACTGTCGGTGTGGTCGGGGGGAAATGACTGTCGTGCTTCCGGCCTGGGGATTTTGCTGCGGGGAGGGAACTTCACCATCACTGAGGTCAGGGAAGTGGTTGGAGGGCGTCTCCTCGTGGTGGATGTTATGTACCGTGGCTCTCCGCTCCGGCTGATAAATGTGTATGCCTCACCCACGCAGAGCGAGTGGCTGGCCGTTCTCCAGCAGCTCCCAGTGCTGCTGGCCACGTCCCGGCAGCTCGTTCTGGCCGGTGACTTCAACTGCATCATTGATGCGGCTGGACGATCCGGCAGTGCCGACAGCAGACTGGACAGCACGTCCAAGTTCCCGATGGAGATGGTAAAAGACGCAAAGCTGCGCGACGCCTTCAGCGACCCTGCAGGCGGGTCCCAGCCGCAGTTCACTTGGTCGAGATCGGACGGTTTAGCCCGATCTCGGATAGACTTTGTCTTCACGACGAAGGCCGTCACGGTGAGACACACTGACCTCACGCCAGTGTTTTCTCCGACCACTGCCTCCTTCAGGCTTCCTGTCACCTACGGGAGGACCGGAAGGCAGGCAGAGGGACGTGGAAGTTAAACATGAAGCTGTTGACCCCAGAGAATGTCGAGGAGCTAAAGAGGGACTACGCATGTTGGAGAACGGTAAAGCCCCTCTTTGACTCCCCCACACTCTGGTGGGAAGCAAACAAGGAGAACATTAAGAGGTTCTTCATAATTAAAGGGGTTCAGGGAGCAAGACAGAATCAGAGGGAATTGTGCCATCTCCAGACAGATTTGCAGCAACTGCTCCTTCTGCAGTCGAGCGGGGTGGATGTGAGGGAGGAACTTAGAGAGTTGAAGGACCGGCAAGCTCAGCTCTTCACCTCTGAATCCTCCAAGATCATCTTCCGATCTAGGGTCCGCCATGTGGAGCAGGATGAGACGTGCTCACGTTTCTTCTTCCATAAGGTTCACAGGGGGAGCTCTGTGATGAACAGCCTTCGGGAGGAGGACGGCACGGTAGCATCCTCACAGACAGACATGCTGAGGATCTGCAAATCCTTTTACACAGATTTGTATGACCAAAAGACCACAGACAGTACCTCCTCCCAGAACTTCCTGTCCTCGATCACGGAGGTCTTGGAGGACAGCAAGCGGGAGAGTCTGGACCAACCACTGACCCTAGAGGAGCTGACTGGCTCCATCCATTCCTTTGACTTGAATAAAACTCCCGGAAGCGATGGCTTACCGGCCGAGTTGTATTTGGCTCTGTGGGACTGGATGGGCCCGGACCTGCTAGAAGTGTACAACAACATGCTTCTGGCTGGTAGCATGTCAGACTCCATGACTCCAACATCACCCTATCTACAAGCAGAAGGGGGAGATGAAGGACATAAAGAATTGGAGACCCATAACACTCTTGAATGTAGACTACAAGATCCTGTCTAAGGCCATCGCCAACCGGGTCAAGTCTGCTCTGGGACAGGTGATCCACCCGGACCAAACCTGTGCTGTACCTGGCAGGAAAATCTCAGACAGCCTAGCACTGCTGAGAGATACCATCGCCTACATGCAGGACAGACGGGTGGATGCCTGCCTAGTCAGCTTGGACCAGGAGAAGGCCTTCGACAGGATTTCGCACACGTACATGAGGGACGTGCTCTCCAAAATGGGTTTTGGGGAGGGAATCAGAAATTGGATCAAACTGCTCTACACCAACATCCGTAGTGCAGTCCAAATCAATGGGTGGGAATCAGACAGTTTCCCTGTAAGGTCTGGAGTCAGGCAGGGTTGCCCTCTCTCTCCTGTCTTGTTTGTCTGCTGTATTGAACCCTTTGCCGAATCCATCAGGAAGGGTGCGAGCATAAGAGGAGTGACATTGCCAGGCAGTGGGGGCATTCAAGTAAAGACCTCCCTGTACATGGACGATGTCGCTGTCTTCTGCTCGGATCCAGGGTCGGTTCGCAGACTGATTAGTATCTGCGACCAGTTTGAGTCGGCCACGGGAACCAGGGTGAACCGCAGGAAGAGCGAGGCCATGCTCTTTGGCAACTGGCCTGACAGATCTTCCGTCCCCTTCACCATCAAGCCTGACTTCTTGAAAGTGCTGGGGATCTGGTTCGGGGGGGCTGAGGCATGTAACAAAAATTGGCTGGAGCGGATAGCCAGGTGGGGAGGAAGCTGGAGCTGTGGAGGCAACGCTCCCTCTCCATAACGGGAAAGAATTTGGTCATCAGGTGTGAGGTGCTCTCGGGGCTGCTGTACTTGGCACAAGTGTGGCCTGTCCCTCCCTCATACGCCACAGGGATCACCCGGGCCGTCTTCCACTTCATCTGGGGGTCAAGGATGGACCGGGTGCGACGGGCCACAATGTACAAGTCAGCAGACAACGGGGGTAAAAGCGTGCCCAACGTCGCCCTCATTCTGATGGCCACCTTCGTGTGTGGCTGCATCAGGCGGAGTGTAGAGCCAAGGCACGTGGGCACCAAGTGTCACTACCTGCTGAGGTTCTACCTGTCCCCGGTGTTGAGAAGGATGGGCCTGGCGCAGGTGCCACGCAATGTGCCAGTCAGCTGGACATTGCCGCCCCATCTGTCGTCGGTGGAAGGGGTTCTTCCGGACCAACACCTTTGACCACATGTCCATCGGGCAGTGGTCAGCACAGAATGTCCTGCAGGCACTGCAGGGAAAGGACTCTATGGACCCGGTGGCGTGGTTCCCTGAGCAGACTGCCCAGCTAGTCTGACAAAATGCCTCATCGCCAGAACTCACCAACAAGCACCAAGACCTGGCTTGGCTGGCGGTGAGGGGAGCCCTCCCAGTCAGATCCTTCCTGCACCGTCGGAACCTCACTGCCAGCGCACGCTGCCCTCGGGACGGCTGCTATGGCGAGGAGACGGTTGCCCACCTCTTCACAGAGTGTGGGTTTGCTAAAAGAGTCTGGAGAAAAATGCAAGGGTCCCTGGTACGCTTTATCCCGAACAGCTCCGTCACAGAGGACTCGGTGATTTACGGACTGTTCCCAGGGACACATTCAGAGACTGACATCGAGTGCTGCTGGAGGGTCATCAACTCGGTAAAAGACGCCCTTTGGTCTGCCCGAGCATTGTTCACCACCCAGCAGAGCGAGATGTCCGTCAGGGAATGTTGCCGACTGGCCCGCTGCAGACTTCAGGAGTACGTGCTGAGGGACGCACTGAAGCTCGGTGCAGCCAACGCCAAGGCTCGGTGGGGGAGGAATTCCCCCATTCCTCCTTTGTTCACCCGTGGTCGGGGCCCTGAACCCCCCGTAGTCGCCGCTACGGACGGCCCGACGTACACGCCCTCTCGTCGGGACGGTCGAACACACTCCGCGGCTTGGAGTGCCCGAATCGTCACATCCCTACCGGAGACCGTGGCTTCAGGATGTTATAGGCCGCAGGCCGGCGGTCGGAGCTCTTCTCCGGTGATCCCCGGCCAGGCTCCAGGTGGTAAGCCCGCGCCACGCCCGCGGCCAGAAGCTCCGCAGACCACAGCCCCATGGTGTCAAAGTCACCAGGCCAGCGATCGGAGCATTCCTTTCTGGCAAACCCCGGCAAGGGTTCGCCCGCTCCGTGATGGAAAAGACCGCTGGTGAAGCTCTGTGCCCGACTCCGGGAAAGGCCGCTCCAATACATGCTGTTAGGCCGCGAGAGGGGAGGCGGAGAAGCAACATGGAAAAAGCCGCCTCTCCGTCGTGGGTGACTGAAGAACGGTTGCCCCTCCCCCCCCCCCCCCCCCGCCCCACGCAAGGCACACCGAGAAACACCAAAAACAAACTCTTAGACAAACCCCCCAAAAAAAGTCAAAATAACGAACATGCTGCTGGCAGGGCAGCTGACTCACAGCAAGATTACAATCAGGCCTCCCAGAGTGTACCGATGCATGGATACAGGGAATAACGTTTAGTGCAAGCTAAAACTGGCAAAGTCCAATCAAAAATAGCCCGAGGGTCTCCAGTGAGGTAGATGGTAGCTCATGACTGCAATTGCAGTTCTTTGCTTTGCTAAATCAAATTGAGATATTGTTGCATTTATGTTAAAATAAGCGAAAATCACAATTGATAGTGAATTGTTGACAAAGGAACTACAGATGCTGGAAAAATCGAAGGTGGACAAAAAACGCTGGAGGAACGCAGCGGGTGGGGCAGCAAGGGGCGAAGGAATCTCGACCCAAAACGTCACCTATTCCTTTTCGCTCCATAGATGCTTCCGGTCTCAGACCTGAAACGTCACCCGCTGAGTTTCTCCAGCATTTTTGTCTACCTTTGATTGCGATTTAATCGTGCTCACGATATAAACGTGAGTCCAACTAGACAATTTAATGTTATATACATGCCGGCAATATTAAAGGATAAATGGACTATCCAACACACATACAGCATGGTTCCATAGTAGAGCATTCCAAGAGGCACAGATTTATACAGCACACAAAACCAGCCTTCCAGCCAAAACCTCGCCCATGCTGCCCACATTACCCACTTGAGTTCACCCACTTCCCATTGCCCCTACTGGCCTCCCCACCATCAAAGGGCTCGCGAAGGTACAGAGAAGTTTCACCAGACTGATTCCTGGGATGGCAGGACTTTCATAAGAAGAAAGACTGGATAGACTCGGCTTGTACTCGCTGGAATTTAGAAGACTGAGGGGGGGTCTTATAGAAACTTACAAAATTCTTAAGGGGTTGGACAGGCTAGATGCAGGAAGATTGTTCCCGATGTTGGGGAAGTCCAGAACAAGGGGTCACAGTTTAAGGATAAGGGGGAAGTCTTTTAGGACCGAGATGAGAAAAACATTTTTCACACAGAGAGTGGTGAATCTGTGGAATTCTCTGCCACAGAAGGTAGTTGAGGCCAGTTCATTGACTATATTTAAGAGGGAGTTAGATGTGGCCCTTGTGGCTAAAGGGATCAGGGGGTATGGAGAGAAGGCAGGTACGGGATACTGAGTTGGATGATCAGCCATGATCACATTGAATGGCGGTGCAGGCTCGAAGGGCCGAATGGCCTACTCCTGCACCTATTTTCTATGTTTCTATGTTTCTATGAAGGCAGCCAGCATCACCAGTGACCCACACCACCCTGGCCACGCTCCCATTTCACTTCTTGCACTCAATAGACAATAGACAATAGGCGCAGGAGGAGGCCATTCGGCCCTTCGAGCCAACACCGCCATTCAATGTGATCATGGCAGATCATCCACAATCAGTACCCCGTTCCTGCCTTCTCCCCATATCCCCTAACTCCGCTAACTTTGAGCCCTATCTAGCTCATTCCCTTAAGTTGGGCTGAAGGGTCTGTTTCCATGCTGTATGCCTCTATGCCATTCCCTCGAGAAGCTCCTTCAATTTAGCCAGAGCCATTCAAGTCCCCTTTAAATCTCTCCCCTCTCATAAGAGTACCCACACACTGGCCAACATGTCCCATCCACACTAGGCCCACCTGCCTGCATTTGGCCCACACCGCTCTATACATGTACCTGACTAACTGATTCTTAAATGTTTCAATAATGTGTCCTCTGGCATCTTGTCCCATAACCCACCACCATCATATGCTGAGAGAATGGAGCGGCTGGGCTTGTACACTCTGGAATTTAGAAGGATGAGAGGGGTTCTTATTGACACATATAAGATTATTAAGGTTTTGTACACCTCTATATGGTCACCCCTCATCCTCCTGCACTCTCATTAGTGTAGTTTAGTTTAGTTTGGAGATACAGCGCCCTTCAGCCCACCGGGTCCGTGCCGATCAGCGACCCCATACACTAGCACTAGGGACAATTTCCAGTTATACCAAGCCAATTAACCTACAAACCTGTACGTTTTTGGAGGATATTAATGCTCACGCGGTGACGGGGAGAATGATCAAACTCATGTTATCTTCAAGAGCCCTATCCAGCTCTCTCTTGAAAGCATCCAGAGAACCGGCCTCCACCGCCCTCTGAGGCAGAGAATTCCACAGACTCACCACTCTCTGTGTGAAAAAGTGTTTCATAAGTGTGAGGGATAAAGTGATTAAACCCCACTATAGTAAGGAGCTTTAAAGAGGATTCAAACTGATAGGGGCCAGGGAGAGGGTTCTGACACAGCTGTGTATCAAAGTTACCAGACCCATCCTTGAGTAAGAAGTGATAGCATTGTATAGTGGTAGAAGGGAGTGATGCAGAGAGATCCCTATCAGTAGAATGCAGTGATAGATGGAATCCTTGTCACTATAGCTTAGCTTTAGTACTGATATAGGAGAACTGAGAGGGTTCACTTGGAGGCGAGTAAAACTAGGGTAGGTCATGAACAACTGAGCATGCTTAATAGAATAAATGAATATTACAACACACCCCTGGTCAAGAAACTGCTCATCACCATGGACATGCGATGTATGATATGGGAGGTACTGGGGGATGTACCTACAGATTGTGCACCTCAGACCCTGATTGGAGAAGGGTCCGGAGGGGAGGTTGGATGTAGAATTGTGTGTATAAAGGGGGATGACTTTTCTGACTTCGGAGTGTCTCGACTTGGAGAGGCACCCGGTTCTGCAGACTCGTAAAATAAAGAATCTCTTGCTTCCACGATTTGGTCTTTGAGCAGTGATTGTGAGCACAAAGCGTATCTCACAATAAGTCTAGGAATTCTCTGCCTCGGGGGGCGGTGGAGGCCTGCTGTAAATGGCTTACCTTTTATTCTTAAGTTTAGTTGTCTTCATCACAACCCTGTGCCATGTACTTGTACCCTAGGCCTCTGTTCTACAGCATTCTCAGTGACTGCCATTTGCTCTGTCCTGGCCTGATCTAACTTCCACAAACACAACATCTCACACTAGTCTGAATTAAAATGTATCTGCTATTCCCTGGTCTATTATCTTGGCTAATCCTTCTTCACCACCCACTTCAGTACCAATATCAGCATTTCTCGGTTTCCAAACATGCCTCAGTGATGATAAAGTTCCAATGGTAGGCAAAAATGCCAGAGAAACACAGCGGGTGAGGCAGCATCTATGGAGCGAAACGTCACCTATTCCTTCGCTCCGTGGAAGCTGCCTCGCCCCGCTGAGTTTCTCCAGCAATTTTGCCTACCTTCGATTTTTCCAGCATCTGCAGTTTTTTCGTAAACATAAAGTTCCTATGAATCTTTAATCTGCAAATAAATTACTCATCATGTTAACCACTACAGGGTGGCACAGCACCAGAGACCCGGCTTCGATTCTGACTACGGGCGCTGTCTGTACGGAGTTTGTACGGTCTCCCCGTGACTTGCGTGGGGTTTCTCCAGGATCTTTGGTTTCCTCCCACACTGCAAAGACGTGCAGGTTGATGGGGGGGGAGAGGGGGGGGTGTGTGTGTGTGTGCTGCGTGCGTGCGTGTGAGGGGAGTGTGTGTGTGCGGCGTAACACATAACATTGGTGGGAGGCGACGTCTAAAGCTAGAAGTAAAAGGACATAGAGAGTTTAAAGTCTCAGAATTACACAAGACAGCTTAAGATGCTGACAGCTGGAAGGACAAAGTGCAACGACGGAAGTGATTATATAGAGGTTAGAGCTGGGAAATGGAGTCCCACTATCTCAGGGGCTGATAGGGACAGCAGTCAGGTTTGAAGTTTCAACAACATAGACAATAGGGTGCAGGAGGAGGCCATTCAGCCCTTCGAGCCAGCACCGCCATTCAATGTGATCATGGCTGATCATCCACAATCAGTACCCCTGTTCCTGTTTTTTTCCCCCATATCCCTTGATTCCGCTAGCCCTAAGAGCTAAATCTCTCTTGAAAATAGACGATAGACAATAGGTGCAGGAGTAGGCCATTCGGCCCTTCACCACCATTCAACATGATCATGGCTGATCATCCAACTCAGTATCCTGTACCTGCCTTCTCTCCATACCCCTGATCCCTTTAGCCACAAGGGCCACATCTAACTCCCTCTTAAATATAGCCAACGTACTGGCCTCAACTACCTTCTGTGGCAGAGAATTCCACAGATTCACCACTTGAAAATAAACAATAAACAATAGACAATAGGTGCAGGAGTAGGCCATTCGGACCTTTGAGCCAGCACCACAACATCCAGTGAACAAGGCACAGAAGGATTGAAAAAGATGAGAATTTCAAACTCAAGGCATTTCATAAGTGATAGGTACAGAATTAGGCCATTCGGCCCATCAAGTCTACTCCGCCATTCAATCATGGCTGATCTATCTCTTCCTCCAAACCCCATTCTCCTGCCTTCTTCCCATAAACTCTTCCATCCGTACTAATCAAAAATCTCTACCGTAAAAATATACACTGAATGTCCTCCACAGCCGTCTGTGGCAAAGAATTCCACAGATTCACCACCCTCGGACTAAAGAATTTCCTGCTCATCTCCTTCCTCTAATTCTGAGACTGTAGCTAATGACTCCAGATCCACGCAGCATTCTGGTAGTTAGATGACAGATCAAAACACACCAAAGGCATCGCGAGTAGGAAGGAACTGCAGATAGATGCACAATACACAAGGAACTGCAGATGCTGCTTTACTCCGAGGGTAGTGACACAAAATGCTGGAGCAACTCAGCGGGCCAGGCTGAAGTTTCGGGTCAAGACCCTTCTTCAGACCCAAAACATCACCCATTCTCTCCAACTATACTGCCTGCCCCGCTGAGTTACGCCAAAGACATCTGTATCATCTTCTCAACCTTGTGCAAACTGCAACAAAAGGGCACAGTTTATACTCCAAGAAAGAAAGTCCAGTAAGTTGAGGGGCCTCAGCTAAATCTACACAAGCCAGCCTGGACTTGGAAGTTAAATGTGCCCCATTCACACCAGAATCCTTTAAAACCAGTACAAAAGCAAGTTGGCTGGAAATCTTCCTTTGTGTATGTGTGAGAGTGAGTGTGTGTGTAAATGTGTGTATGTGTGTTTGTGTGTGTGTAAGTGTTTGTATGTGCAAGTGTGTGTGCGTGTGTGTGCACATGCAATAGTGTGTGTGTGTTGGTGTGAGTGTGCATCTGTGTGCTTGTGTTCCCAACTGTGTTTGTGCGTGTGAAACACTGTGCGTGTGCGAAACTGTGTGCGCGTGCGTGAGTCTGTGTGTGTGTGCGTGTGAAATTGTGTGTGTGACTGTTTATGTCTGTGTGAGTGTGTGTGAGAGACTGTGTGAGACTGTGTGTGTGAGACTGTGTGCGAGACTGTGTGTGTGAACTGGTGTGCGAGACTGTGTGCGCGAGTGTGTGTGAGACTGTGTGCGAAAAAAAAAAAAAAAAAAAAAAAAAACCCCCTTGTGGTGTGTGTGTGAGACTGTGTTGTGAGACTGTGTGTGTGTGTGTGTGTGTGACTGTGTGAGACTGTGTGTGAGACTGTGTGTGTGTGCGAGTGTGTGTGAGACTGTGTGTGTGTGTGCGTGTGTGTGTGAGTGTGTGTGTGGGTGAGTGTGGGTGACTGTGCAGTGTTGTGTGTGAAGACTGTGTGTGAGACTGTGTGTGTGACTGTGTGTGTGTGTGAGACAGTGTGAGTGCGAGTGTGTGAGTGTGTGTGGAACTGTGTGCGCGAGTCTGGTGTGAGACTGTGTGTGAGACTGTGCGAGTGTGTGAGACTGAGAGTGTGAATGTTGACTTGCAGTCTTGTGTGTGAGACTGCAGTGTGTGTGCGATGTGGGTGATTGTGGCTGAAAGAGGAGACTGTGAATCTGTGTGTGTGTGTGGAGACTGTGTGTGAGTGTGGACTGTGTGTGGAGTGAGGTCTTGAGTGTGACTTTCTAAAGATAAACTATATTTTTAAGAAAAAACTTCTAAAACGTTTCAGCAGCGCTAGAGCGCTGGCTGTTGGGTCGAACTCCAGCACCCATATACTCTGGTGGGTGGGTGAGAGGAGTCTGTAGTGAAACTGTGCTGGTGTGGGTGGATGAGACTGTGCGGATTGACCCAGAACAGACCCAGAGACTAGTGGTGAGAGAGATGGGAGAAGTTGTCTGAGAGGGAGGGAGAGATTTCTAAAGAAAAAAAAAGAAAAAACTTCTAGAGGAGCCCCCGGGCTCCCATTCACTCTCGCGTGGGTGGGGAGAGGTGGAGGGGTTGGGGGGGGGGATAAGGAGGGAGCTGAAGAGGGAGAGAGGGGGAGAGAGGGGGGGGGGGGGAGAGAGGGGGGGGGGGGTGAGAGGGGGGGGGGGAGAGGGGATGGGGGAAGGGGAGAGGGGGAGAGGGGGGGAGAGTGGGGAGGAGAGGGGGGGCGAGGGAGGAGGGGGAGGGTGGTGAGAGGGGGGGGGAGGGGTGGGTGAGAGGGGGGGGGGGGGGGAATATGGAGGGGTGGAGGGGGAAGGAGGGGGGGGAAGAGAGGGGGGGGAGAGGGGGGAGGGGGGGGAGGGGGGGGGGGGGGGGAGGGGGAGGGGGGGAGGGGGGGGGGGGGGTGGATGAGGGGGGGGGGGGGGGGGGAGGGGGGGGAGGAGGAGGGGGGGAGGGAGAGGGGGGGAAGGGTGGGTGGGAGAGAGGGGGGGGAAGGAGGGAGTGAGGGGGAGGGGGGGAGGATGGGAGAGGGGGGGGGAGGGGGGGGGGAGGAGAGGGGGGAAGGGGGGGGTGGAGAGGGGGGGGGGGGGGGGGGGGGGGGGAGGGTGAGAGGGGGGGGGAGGGGGGGGGAGGGGAGAGAGGGGGGGGGGGGGGGGGAGCGGTGAGGGGTCGGGGGGGGGGGCGGTGGTCCGGCTCTGGTGTTGGGCGAGGGGGGGAGAGACTTTCGTATGGGGGGGGGGGGGGGGGGGGTGAGTAGTTTGTTCGGGCTTGTAGCGGTTGTTTGCCCTGCGCGCACGACTCGCCCGGGCTGGCCCGCGGCCCCGAGTTTAAACCCCTTCACCCCCCACACACGTCCCCGGGACTCTGGGCACCAACAGCCCGGGCTGGAGGCGCTTTCTACGCCATTTTCCCCGCACACACACACGGGGTGGGGGAGAGGGAGTTGTGTTCCCGGTCCCCGAGGTGCCACGGCCGCTCTGCCCGTCCCGGGACCTCTCCCTCCCCCCTCTCCCCTCACCTCGGCTGCGCTGGGAGCCGCTGCTTCTCCTCCACTCGCTGGAGGCGGCGAACTCCAGATACGCCACCCAGCCGCCCAGCCCCAGCAGCAGCGCCAGCACCAGCAGCTTGGAGTGCTTGCGGACCTTCTTCACGGGGAACAGCAGCATCTTCTCCCCGCGTGTGTGGAGCCCAGTGCCGGCCCGAGCCACTGGTCCTCCCCCCCTCCCTCTCTCTCTCTCTCTCTCCTCTCTCTCTCTCTCTCTCTCTCCCTCCTCTCTCTCTCTCTCTCACCTCCTCCTCTCTCCTCTCCCCTCCCTTCTCTCTCTCTCACTCTCTCCCCTCCCTCTCTCTCTCTCTCCTCCCTCTCCCCCTCCCTCCCCTCTCTCTCTCTCTACTCTCTCTCCCTCTCCACTCCTCTCTCACTCTCTCCCCTTCTTCCCCTCCCCTCTCTCTCCTCCCTCTCTCCCTCACCTCTCACTCACCTTCTCCCCCACTCCCTCTCTCTCTCTCCCCTCTCCCTCTCCTCCCTCTCCTCCCCTCTATTCTTCCTCCCCCTCTCTCCCCTCTCTCTCTCCTCTCCTCCTCCCCCTCTCTCACTCTCTCTCCCACTCTCCCTCCCCTCCTCCCTCCCTCTCTCACTCTCCTCCCTCCCTCTCTCTCTCTCTCCTCTCTCTCACCGCCCTCTCTCACTCTCTCACCTCCCTCTCTCATGCCCCTCCTCCTCCCCCTCCACCCTCCTCGCTTCTCCCACCCCACACCCCGGCTACAGGCGGCGGGCGGGCCCTGGACCAGCCCCCAGGAGTGTTGAGAGCGCCAGCACACGCATCCCACCCACCCCCTCTCCACTCTCCCCTCCCCCCCCCCCCTCTCCCCCTCTCCCCCCCCTCTCCCCTCCCCCCCTCTCCCTCTCTCCTCCCTCCCCCTCTCCACCCTCTCCCCTCTCCCCCCCTCTCCCTCTCTCTCACAGCCTCGCCTGCTCTTCAACCCCGCTCTCCCCGCATAGTTCCACTATTACAGAGTTATGGAGAAACACAACGCGTTGAGGAAACAGCTCCCAGCACACCGCGTCCGCCAAGCCTGCTTGCTGTTGACATCCTCAGTCCACCCCTCCAGAAGACGGAGAGAAAGAGAGTCAAGAGTGTTTTATTGTGACAATGATACACTTACAGAGAGAGAGAGATTAAAACATTCCTTCCTCCTAGCACCTCTTAACAAGATGATGTCCCTCACTCACAGCTGAAACATTCCTTCCTGAGGTACTAAAATCAAAACTCAACATCCCGCCAGGCTTTGAAGACACATTTTTTCTTGAGGTACCAAAATCGGAACTAAACATGCTGCCTGACTTTGGAGAAACACTTCTTGATGTACTGAGATCAGATCTCAACACCTAGTTAGACTTTGAAGACACATTTTTTCTTGAATGAAACTTTGCTGGTCTTTGGAGCAACTATTTTTCCTGAGATACTGAAGTCAGAACTAAACATGCTGTCAGCCTTTGGAGAAACATTTCGTCTTGAGGTACTAAGATCAGAACTTAACACCTCGATAGACTTTGGAGGCAAAACTCTTATTGAGATGCCAAAATCCGAATTAAATCTGTTCTTCCTTCATGTCCTTATGCTACACGGTGGATGGCCACAGCTGTACACATCATTGCAAGTGTTAAGTGCCAGGTCAACAGTAGTACAAGGATTATCCATCAATGGGCGTTGCGTTGTCTGGGTCTGTGTGCCACAGTCACAGGTTGTTGGACCCTCATCCTCGATGTAGCCCCATTGTCACCCTTGACCGCCCGACCCCGGTTCGCAGTCGGTTGAGGCATCTCCAGTTCTGCCGGCGTTCATCATCACCTGGTGGTCAGCGCTCTGATGCTGGGATGCCCATCTTGGTGGAAATAGGGACAGTGGCTAGTCTGTCCTTCCACATCTGGAGGCGATAAACATGTGATTGGTCTCTGGAGAAACGATTCTTCTTGAGGTACCAAAAATCAGAACTAAACTGAATCCTCATGAGCTCAAGATCACTTTTTCACACAGAGAGTTGTGAGTCTGTGGAATTCTCAGCCTCAGAGGGCGGTGGAGGCCGGTTCTCTGGAAACTTTCAAAAGAGAGCTAGATAGGGCTCTTGAAGATAGCGGAGTCGGGAGATATGGGGAGAAGGCAGGAACGGGGTGCTGATTGGGGATGATCATCCATAATCACATTGAAGGCGGTGCTGGCTCGAAGGGCCGAATGGCCAACTCCAGCGCCTATTGTCTATTGTCTATGAAGTGATTAGATTGGGTAAATGGAGTTTTTTGAGCCAGAGTAGGGGAATCAAGAAACAGAGGACATAGGTTTAAGGTGAGAGGCGAAAAATCTAATAGGAACCTGAGGGGCAACATCTTTACACAAAGGACGGAGGATGTATGGAACGAACTGCCGGAGGAGATATTTGAGGCAGATACAATCACAATGTTAAACATTTGGACAGGTTCATGGATTGGAAAGGTTTAGGGGGGGGTGTAGACGAAGCAAGGGCAGGTGGGACTAGTGCAGATTGGGTTTGGTGGTCAGCGTGGGAGAGTTGGGCAGAAGGGCCTGCTTCCAAAGATGGGCACAAAATGATGGAGTAACTCAGAGGGCCAGACAGCATCTCAGGAGAAAAGGAATTGGTGACGTTTCGGGTCAAGACCCTGTTAGACTTTGAAGAAACTATTCTTGGTAACGTACTAAAATGGGAACTGTTCATGCTTCAACGCTTGTTAGACTTTGGAGTATAGTATGCAGTATATGTCCTCGCCCGATTTCAGGACATGGCCTTTTTGGAGAAATTGCGGAAGAGGTTTGCCAGAATCCACAAAGGGACAAGGAACTGCCAATGCTGGTTTACAAATGAAAGACACAAAGTGCGATATACTATCTGCCTGTTTTTAGGCAGGATCAAAGTTCTCCAGCGATAAGTAAGTTTATTGGCCAAGTATTAACATACAAGGAATTTGCCTTGGTGCTCCGCCCACAAGTAACAACATGACATACAGTAACTGTTCCGAATGACTCAGAAAACACTAAACATTAATAATAATAATAAAACATTAATGATAAAACAACATTGATCAAGCGTGTGAACCAACAAAATACCAGACCAAAGGGAGACTACAGATTTTTGGCTGTTGAGTAGAGCAAATAGTCGCAGATAAAAACTGTTTTAATCAAAGTTCTCCAGGAATGCTGCCTGACCTGCTGAGCACCGACAGTTTCCTCGCACATGCTTGGATCGTTTTCTCCAGAGGCTGAGGCGAGACCTGACACATGCCGGATGTAAAGTTAGGAGAGTATAAGACTAGGTGGACAGTCTGAACCATTGGGCCAAGGTGAAACTATCAAAGACTAGAGGGCTTGGCTTTAAGATGAGAGGGGCAAAGTTCACACTTGTTTTTTTACACAGAGGGTGGTGTGAGCCTGGAACATGATGCCAGGGGTGGCGGTGGAGGCAGATACAACAGTGTGTTTTCAGCTTTTAGATCAGCACATTGGGTACGGAGGGATCGTGAGAATAGTTTAACTTGGCATCGTGTTGGGCACAGACATTGCGGGCCGAAGGGCCTCTTCCTGTGCTGTACTGTTCTATGTGAGGTGTGGCACAGCGGTAGAGTTGCTGCCGTACAGCTCCAGAGACCCGGGTTCCATCCGGACCACGGGTGCTGTCTGTACGGAGTTTGCACGTTCTCCCCGTGACCTGCGTGGGCTTTCTCTGGGTGCTCCGGATTCCTCCCACACTCCAAAGACGTGGAGAGATCTACGTTAATTGGCTGCGGTAAAGTTGTAAATTGTCCCTAGTGTGTAGGATAGTGCTGGTGTACGGGGATCGCCGGTTGGCGCAGACTCGATGGGCCGAAGGGCCTGTTTCCACGCTGTATCTATAAAGTCTACACGTCTAAAAGTTAACCTGGTCGTCATGGTGTGTCCAAGTTGTGTTTAGCAGATTTTAAAACCATTTAGTAGAATTTATTACTCAGCAATTCTAGTAACATTGTTGTTTTAAGCATTGGAATGGGAAATTAATAATCCACAATGATCTCTTTCTGTTTTTTACCCTTGTGAAATGACCCAGAGGTTTCACATATTTTCAGTCTCAGTAAGTCCCACCATACCGAGGAATAGTTTATGTACAATTAATGGTTTTTGACATGCAACACCTTATAAATAGCATGCGTTAGTTTAGTTTAGTTTAGCTTTGGGAAACAGCACGGTAACAGGCCATTCGCCCACCGAGGCCGCACTGACCAGCGATCCTCACACACTTAAACCCCTGTCCCACGGTACGGGTTCATTCCAAGAGCTCTCTCTCCCGAGTTTGCCCTGATTCGAACTCGGAGATTTACGGTAATGGCCACTCGTCAGTACTCGGGGCTCTCGTGGACATTTTTCATCATGTTGAAAAATCTTCACGGGTCTTCCCACGCTAATCTGCCATTAGCGAGTCTTCCCGAGTACCTGCCGTTAGCGCTAAGAGACGTCCCCGAGCTCCGACGTACCCGCTACGCTCATTCTCCGTGCTTACCACGAGTTTGATTTTTTTTCAAGCTCGGGAGAGCTCTTGGAATGAACTCGTACCGTGGGACAGGGCGATTACACTATCCTACACACACTAGGGACAATTTTACATTTAATACCAATTAACCCACTGACCTGTACGACATTGGAGTGTGGGAAGAAACGGAAGGTCTTGGAGGAAACCCACGCAGGCCACGGGGAGAACGTGCAAACTCCGTACAGACGGCGCACATAGTCGGGATCGAAAACCCGGGTCTCTGGCGCTGCGAGGCAGCAGCTCTACCCGCTGCGCCACCATGTCGCTGGTTTAGGTTTATAAATGTCACGTGTACTGAGGGACAGTGATAAGCTGGGTTCTGAGTGCGATCCAATCAGTTCAGATAATATTGCAGTAAACCCTTCCATAAGGTGATTGTTGGTCGGCACAGACTCTTTGGGCTGAAGGGCCTGTTTCCATGCTGTATCTCTAAACGATACGATACGATAAAACGTTATTCATCCCCAGAGGGACATTAACCGCGGACAGTCACAGCGCACACGAGGTAAACAAAAACTTGAAATTAAAAGTGAAAACAAAAAGGAAAAAGACAAGCGACTGTGGACTGCCTGCCGTGTGCACAGCGCCTTCACCGGAACAAACGAGCAAACGCAGTCTTATTCCCTGGGCAGAGGATTCTAAACTAGAGTGCTCCCCTCCCCCCCAACACTGGGTCGCCATTGTCTTCCCCTCCCCCCTCAAGCTCATCGACCACGAGGCCCGACGTTGGCGCCGAGGCTCCCACTGCTGCCGAGGCTCCCACTGCCACCGCTGAGGCTCCTTCGGCCCAGACAGTCCTCGCCGCCCGGCTTCACCCGCCGTCCTCTGGGAGGCCTGTGGGGCGAGTGGGGCCCAAGCGGCTCCCTGGGACACTAAACACAAGTTAAATTCAAAGCTAAATGCGAGCCAGTTTTTTGGTACAAATATTCCCCATAAACAGAATTCTGATGATAACCAGATAACCTCAAGTCAAGTCAAGTCACTTTTATTTATAGAGCACATTTAAAAAAACAACTCTCTTTGCCCAAAGTGCTTTACATGTTCATGTTTGTCGGTGAACTGGCGTAGGTAAAATTGTAAATTGTCCCTAGTGTGTGGGGTAGTGCTAGCGTACGGGGCGATCGCTGGTCGGTGCGGACACAGCGGGCCTAAGGGCCTGTTTCCATTGCTGTGTCTCTAGTGTGTAACGTAGGGTTGGACTGCTCCATGTTAAAGCAGCCACATGTGCGGAATAACTCTATTCCGACGACCAGGGTGTGACCCGGACTCACTGCAAGTTGTCGGCGGACAAAAGTGCTGGAGAAACTCAGCGGGTGCAGCAGCATCTATGGAGCGAAGGAAATAGGCAACGTTTCGGGCCGAAACCCTTCCGGGTTTCAGCCCGAAACGTTGCCTATTTCCTTCAGGGTTTCGGCCCGAAACGTTGTCTATTTCCTTCGCTCCATAGATGCAGCCTCACCCGCTGAGTTTCTCCAGCACATTTGTCTACCTTCTATTTTCCAGCATCTGCAGTTCCTTCTTAATTGTCATCTGTCAAGAGTCCGACAGGACAATGAAACTCTTGCTTTGCTTCAGCACACAGAACATAGTAGGCATTGACTACAAAACAGATCAGTGTGTCCATATACCATTATATACATAAATACACACATGAATAAATAAACTGATGAAGTGCAAATAACAGATAATGGGTTATTAATGATCAGAGTTTTGTCCGAGGCAAGTTTAATTGCCTGATGGCTGTGGGGAAGCAGCTATTCCTGAACCTGGTCGTTGCAGTCTTCAGGCTCCTGTACCTTCTACCTGAAGGTAGCAGGGAGATGAGTGTGTGGCCAGGGTGGTTTGGGTCCTTGATGATGCTGCCAGCCTTTTTGAGGCAGCGACTGTGGTAGATCCCCTCGATGGTGGGGAGGTCAGAGCCGATGATGGACTGGGCAGTGTTTACCACTTTTTGTAGTCTTTTCCTCTCCAGGGCGCTCAAGTTGCCGAACCAAACCACGATGCAACCGGTCAGCAAGCTCTCTACTGTGCACCTGTAGAAGTTAGAGAGAGTCCTCCTTGACAGACCGACTCTCCGTAATCTTCTCAGGAAGTAGAGGCGCTGATGAGCTTCCTTAATAATTGCATCGGTGTTCTCGGACCAGGAGAGATCTTCAGAGATGTGCACGCCCAGTGGGAAGCCAAACCACAGCTCATGTATGACCAGCTCCATAGATGCTGCTGCACCCGCTGAGTTTCTCCAGCATTTCTGTGTACCGCCCATTTCTGACCTCTCGGCCTTTAGCCTCCGACACAGTTGCAGCGCAGCTGAATGAACTGCTGCTGAGGACCAGCGCCGTGCATTCAGCCGAGGCATGTTACTGACACCCCTGGGGCCACTACCAAATGCAGCACCTTCAGGTAAACAGCCTCTCCGAATTGGGCGGTGCAGGCTAAACCACCCGTCTGTGTTGTTAACTACACTCCCACGGCTGGTCTTCTGCACGTTTCTGTTACAGAGTTAGACAGCACAGAAACAGGCCCTTCAGCCCAACTAGCCCACACCGGCCCAACTAGCCCACACCGGCCAACATGCCCCTTCTATGCTAGTCCCACCTGCCCACGTTTGGTCCACATACCTACAAACCTCTGCAATTCCTGTACCCACCCAGATATTGTTTGTATTGTGATTATATCTGCCTCAACTACCGTGTGTGTACACCTGCTACCCTCTGGGTAGTAAATGTTGCCCTTCAGGTTCCGAATTAATCTTCCCGTCGATATTTTTTAAGTCACAGTGATACAGTGTGGAAACAGGCCCTTTGGCCCAACTCGCTCACACCGGCCAACATGTCCCAGCTACACTAGTCCCACCTGCCTGCATTTGTTCCATATCCCTCCAAACCTGGCCTATCCGTGTACCTGTCTAACTGTTTCGTAAACGTTGGGATAGTCCCAGCCTCAACCACCTCCTCTGGCAGCTCGTTCCATACACCCACCGCCCTCTGTGTGAAAGATGGAACTGCAGGTGCTGGTTTACATCTAAGACAGGCACAAAGTGCTGGAGTAACTCAGCGGGACAGGCAACATCCCTGGAGAGAAGGAATGGGTGACGTTTCGGGTCGAGACCCTTCTTATCAAACTCTTCAGTAACAAGTCTGCCTTTCAGGGCAAAACTATTTGTTCACTCCCCTTGAACAAGAATCTGACCACTCCGAGCTGCCTGTCCCGAGAGTATTTGTTATGTAAACCAGAGAAACCCAGCAGGTATCAGGACTAGTTCAGGCTGACATAATATCCTGCTTGGTCCAATGCCTGCACTCAGCAAAATCACCTTCCCGACTTCAGAAACACCTGTATTGTCGGTCCAGCCTTGTTCTTCATTCTGAAGCCTCCAGTCCTTAAACCCCCCATCACCTCACCATAGATTAGAAATATAACATGGAAACAGGCCCTTCGGCCCATCGGGTCCGTGCCGACCAGCGATCCCCACACAATAACACTATCCTGCGCACGCTAGGGACAATTTACAATTTTTTTACCGAAGCCAATTAACCTACAAACCCGCACGTCTTTGGAGTGTGGGAGGAAACCGGAGCACCCGGAGCAACCCCACGCAGGTCACGGGGAGAACGTGCAAACTCCGTACAGACAGCGCCCGTAGTTGGGATTGAACCCGGGTCTCTGCGCTGCGAGGCAGCAACTCTTCCTCTGTGTCACCGTGCCGCCCAAAACTGACAAAGGGCCCAAACCTGAAATGTCTATCCATGCGGGTCACGACCCTTCTTCGCACTGATTGCCATCTCTGGCCTTTGTCAAACCATCCGCCATTCAAGCTGCCCCTTCACCTGCAACCAACCTATCACTTGTAGACAAAAGTGCTGGAGAAACTCAGCGGGTGCAGCAGCATCTATGGAGCGAAGGAAATAGGCAACGTTTCGGGCCGAACCCTGAAGGAAATAGGCAACGTTTCGTGCCGAAACCCGTAAGGGTTTCGGCCCGAAACGTTGCCTATTTCCTTCGCTCCATAGATGCTGCTGCACCCGCTGAGTTTCTCCAGCATTTTTGTCCACCTTCGATTTTCCAGCATCTGCAGTTCACTCACCAGGAGAGATTGGATCGAGTCGCGACTCTTCTTCAAGCATGCAGACTGTTTTGATCCTGCAAACTGCACACAGACAGCACCCAAGATCAGGATCGAACCCGGATCTCAAGCGCTTTGAGGCAGCGAATGGTGAAAAGCCTGGACAGAGTGCATGTGGAGAGGATGTTTCCACTAGTGGGAGAGTCTAGGACCAGAGGCCACAGCCTCAGACTAGAAAGGAGAAGATGAGGAATTTCTTTAGTCAGAGGGTGGTGAATCTGTGGGGTTCATCGCCACAGAGGGCTGTGGAGGCCAAGTCAGTGGGTATTTTTAAGCCTCTTGAGTAGTGCGGGTGTCGGGGGTTATGGGGAGAAAGCAGGAGAATGGGGTTGAGAGGGAAAGATCGCCATGATTGAATGGCGGAGTAGACTTGATGGGCTGAATGGCCTAAATTCGGCTCGTAGAAGTTACCAACTCGACCTGCTGTGCCGGTTTCTGTATGCTGCCCTAAAGGGTTTGGAGGAATTTGTGGAGAGCACATGGCTGAGCCTCTCTGGTGCTCTGGCGTAACAGCTGGGGGTCGATCATGCACGACTCAGAAGATCATAAGTGATAGAAGTAGAATTAGGCCATTCGGCCCATCAAGTCTACTCAACCATTCAGTCATGGCTGATCTATCTCGCCCTGCTAACCCCATTCTCCCCGTAATCCCTGACACCCGTACTAATCAAGAACTTATCCACAGTATCTCTGCCTTAAAAATATCCATTAACATGGCCATGTGGCAAAGAGTTCCACAGATTCACCACCCTCTGACTAAAGACATCCCTCCTCATCTCCTGTCCTGACCCGACTATGGGTGCTGTCAGTATGTGGAGTTTGCACGTTCCACCTGTGGGCGCTTCTGTTTCCACCCCAACAACATGGTAGAGTAATTGGTCTGTGTAATATTTCTGCAAGAGTGTAGGGAGTGTCCAAGTCACGAATGTAATCAAAATGTTTTCCATCCTGCAACACAAACAGGTTTCTGTAGAAAGCATTTTATCCAGATGCATCCCAGCACGGTTTGTGAACAGCTCCATCCAAGACCGCGAGATATTGCAGCGAATTGTGGACGCCATCACACAAACCAACCTCCCTCCCTTCCATTGACTCCGAGGCCAGCCGCATCATCACGGACCAGTCGCACCCTGGCCACTCCCTCTCCTCCCCGCTCCCATCGGGCAAGAGGTACAGAAGTGTGAAAACGCACACCTCCAGATTCAGGGACAGTTTCTTCCCGGCTGTTATCAGGCAACTGAACCATCCGATCACAACCAGAGAGCAGCGCTGAACTACCATCTACCTCATTGGTGACCCTCGGACTGTCCTTGATCGGACTTTGCTGGCTTCACCTTGCACTGGACGTTATTCCTTTATCATGTGTCTGTACATTAAATGGGTCGATTGTAATCATGTATTGTCTCAGACTGAAGAAGGGTTTCGGCCCGAAACGTTGCCTATCTCCTTCGCTCCATAGATGCTGCCGCACCCGCTGAGTCTCTCCAGCACCTTTGCCCACCTTGCCTTCCCGCTGACTGGTCACACGCGACAAAAGCATTGGTACACGTGACAATAAACCTAACTGAAATATTTTGTGTCCATCTCATATTATAAATGTTAACTAAAGTAATAAATCCTGTGAAGCAACTGCATTTTTAATGCCTTTTAATGCATTTTTAATACTCATTTGATGAATGCAATGCTTGGAATGACTAACTCCTAACCTCTGCCAAGGAGATTAGGAATGGGTGAATCATTCCGATACCAGGACTGCATTAACATCCTCAGTTATAGTGGCCCTTGGCACTCCGTCAGAGAGTGAGGCTGCCACCTGCAGGCATCTAGAGGATGTGTAAAGAGAGCAGAAGAGATCCTCGGTGGTACACAAAAGGCTGGAGAAACTCAGCGGGTGCAGCAGCATCTAAGGAGCGAAGGAGATAGGCGACGTTTCGGGTCGAGACCCTTCTTCAGACTGGTCAGGGATCAGGGAAACGAGAGATATAGACGGTGATGTGGAGAGATAAAGAACAATGAATGAAAGGTATGCAAAAAAGTATCGATGATAAAGGGACCAAGCCATTGTAAGCTGTTTGTGGTGTGAAAATGAGAAGCTAGTGCGACTAGGGTGGGGAGGGAGATAGAGAGAGAGGGAATGCCAGGGCCCGAGGGCTGAGGGAGAGGTGGGAAGGGGAGGAGACAGCAAGGGTTAACAGAATTGAGAAAATTCAATGTTCAAGTCCAGAGGATGCAGACTCCCCAAGCGGAATATGAGGTGCTGTTCCTCCAACTTGCGGTGTTGCCCATAGGGTCATAGAGTGATACAGTGTGGAAACAGGCCCTTCAGCCCAACTTGCCCATACCAGCCAACATGTCCCAGCTACACTAGTCCAACCCGCCTGCATTTGGTCCATATCCCTCCAAACCTGTCCTATCCATGTACCCATTTAACTGTTTCTTAAACATTGGGATAGTCCCAGCCTCAACAGCTCTGGCAGCTCGTTCCATACATCCACCACCGCAGGAGATGCTATACTTGTCGCTTATATCCCCCCTCGACTCCAATCAAGGACCCAAGCAGTCGTTCCAGGTGCAACAGAGGTTCACCTGCACCTCCTCCAACCTCATCTATTGCATCCACTGCTCTAGTTGTCAGCTGATCTACATCGGTGAGACCAAGCGTAGGCTTGGCGATCATTTCGCTGAACACCTCTGCTCGGTCCGCATTAACCAACCTGATCTCCCGGTGGCTCAGCACTTCAACTCCTCCTCCCATTCTCAATCTGACCTCTCTGTCCTGGGCCTCCTCCACGGCCAGAGTGAGCAATACCTGAAATTGGAGAAGCAGCACCTCATATTCCGCTGGGGTAGTTTACACCCCAGCGGCTTGAACATTAACTTCTCCAATTTCCGGTAGCCCTTGCTGTCTCCTCCCCTTCTCAGCTCTCCCTCAGCCCTCGGGCACCTCCTCTTCCTCTTTTCTTCCCGCCCTCCCCCCCCCCCCCCACCCACCCTACATCCGTCTGAAGAAGGGTTTCGGCCCGAAACGTTGCCTATTTCCTTTGCTCCATAGATGCTGCCGCACCCGCTGAGTTTCTCCAGCACTTTTGTCTACCTTCGATTTTCCAGCATCTGCAGTTCCTTCTTGAACAAATGTTTTAGTTGTGTGGTTCTAACCTGATTTCTGCAGCAAATGCCTTCCTCCCACACATCAAATTGGTTTGATGTTTTCTGACCTATCCTCTATCACCTTTATAATATTATAAGCATGTTTATTCACCATTAATTATTCCAAGTATACAGTGCATCCAGAAAATATTCAGACCCCTTCACTTTTTCCACATTTTGTTACGTTACTGGATTAAATTCATTTTTGTAATCATCAGTCACACAATACCCCATAATATAAAAGCGAAAATAGGTGTTTAGAAATTTTTGCAAAGTATTTCAAAGGAAATAATTGAAATATAACATTTACGTAAATATTCAGACCCTTTGCTATGACACTCAAAATTGAGCTTAGGTGCATCTCGTTTCCACTGATTATCCTTGAGATGTTTCTACAACTTGGTTGGAGGCCACCAGTGGTAAATTAAATTGATTGTACACGATTTGGAAAGGTACGCACCTGTCTATATAAGGTCCCACAGTTGACAGTGCACATCAGAGGTGTTTGTTGCAAGAGGTTGATGATGGTAACAAATATAACACATTTTTTGTCATTATAAATCAGTGGGCTCGGAAGCTGGGTTTGGAACAAGGGGGTATTATACAGCATACAATATGGTTACCTGTGCCCTATTGGGTTCTTCCTGAACTGTTTATTGAGCTTGCTTTTCTTCGTGAAAAAAAATAAGCGCGAGGTGATTCCAAGAATAATTCAATCAGTGAGAGCACTTTGATTGTTTTTACGGATGGATCTAAAGATCCAGTTAGTGGGAGAGCTGGGTTTGGCGTGTATGTGGAGCAGCTTGGGTTGAAGATTGGCCGACGCATTTCTGATGGAAGCTCTGTTCTCACGACTGAATTAATGGCAGTTCAATGGGCTCTATGGTGGATTGAGGAAGCCAGTTTTAGAGAAGCATTATCTATTCTGATTCTGTAGCTGCTCTTGAAACTTTAAGAGTAGGGAAATCTAACGCTCGTCCTGACATACTAAATGAAATCTTGAGTGTGTTTTCTAGAATTGGGTTTGCGTGTAACATCACTTTTTGCTGGGTTCCCGGGCATGCTGGGGTGAGGGGGAATGAGCAGGTGGACCTCATAGCAAAGGAGAGTTTAAGAAGAGAAATAGATATCCATGTATCATTGGGGAGAGTGGAACTGAGAGAAATAATTAAAGAGGGCTTAACAAAAGAATGGCAGAGAGGATGGGAAAAGGAAGTCAGGGGAGACACTACTTTTCTGTACAAGCTGAAGTTAGAATAGACACTACTTTTCTGTACATCTCTGTCCCGTAGGGACTCAGTTAGACTGTGTAGATTGAGGTTGGGACATTGTGGGTTAAATTACTGTTTGTGCATTGTAGGGAAACATGTTTCTGGCTTGTGTGAATGTGGGAGTAAGGAGACAGTTAAGCATGTTTTCCTAGAATGTAAAAAGTATAGGGTAGAAAGAAAGGCATTGGTTGCTAGACTGACAGGACTTGGAGTTGAGGCTTTTTCTGTTTTATCTTTGTTTGGACACAGTGAGAAACATCAGCTGATATCCAGGGCTGTTCTTCAATTCCTGCATGTTACAGGACTGTATGTAAGCATTTAGTTCAAACTGTGACCTGTGGAGGGCAGCGTCTACACTGCCGGAATCCTATAAGAAGAAGAACTGCACATCAGAGCAAAAACCAAGCCATGAAGACGAAGGAATTGTCCATAGACCTCAGAGACAGGATTGTGTCGAGACACAGATCCGGGGAAGGGTATAAATCAATTTCTGCAGCATTGCAGGTCCCGAAGAGCACAGTGGCCTCCCTCATCCTTAAATGGAAGAACTTTGGAACCACCATGACTATTCATAGAGCTGGCCGCCCGGCCAATCTGAGCAATCGGGGGAGAAGGGCTTTGGTCAGGGAGGTGACCAAGAACCCGATGGTCACTCTGACAGAGCTCCAGAGTTCCTTTGTGGAGATGGGAGAACCTTCCAGAAGGACAACTATATCTGCGGCACTCCACCAACCAGGCCTTTATGTCAGAGTGGCCAGACGGAAGCCACTCCTCAGTAAAAGGCACATGACAGCCCGCTTCAAGTTTGCCAAAAGGCATGAGAAACAAGATTCTCTGGTCTGATGAAACCGAGATTGAACTCTTTGGCCTGAATGCCAAGCGTCACGTCTGGAGGAAACCAGGCACCGCTCATCACCTGGCCAATACCATACCTACGGTGAAGCATGGTGGTGGCAGCATCATGCTGTGGGGGTCTTTTTCAGCGGCAGGGAATGGGAGACTAGCGAGGATCGAGGGAAAGATGAACTGAGCAAAGTACAAAGAGATCCTTGATGAAAACCTGCTCCAGAGTGTTCTGTACCTCAGACTGGGGCGGAGGTTCACCTTCCAACAGGACAACGACCCTAAGCACACACCAAGACAACGCAGGAGTGACTTTGTGACAAGTCTGTGAATGTCCTTGAGTGGCCCAGCCAGACAAGGGGATGAACCCGATCGAACATCTCTGGAGGGACCTGAAAATAGCTCTGCATCCCCGCTTCTCATCCAACCTGACAGAGCTTGAGAGGATCTGCAGAGAAGAATGGGAGAAATTACCCAAATACAGGTGTGCCAAGCTTGTGGCGTCATACCCAAGAAGACTTGAGGCTGTAATCGCTGCCAAAGGTGCCTCAACGAAGTGCTGTAAAGGGTCTGAATACTTATGTAAATGTGATATTTTCAGTTATTTTGTTTTAATTACTTTGCAAACATGTCTAAACATCTGTTTTTGCTTTTTTATTATGGGGTATTGTGTGTAGATTAATGATTTAAAAAAAGATGAATTTAATCCATTTTAGAATAAGGCTGTAATGTAATAAATTGTGGAAAAGGTGAAGGGGTCTGAATACTTTCTGAATGCACTGTATTTTTACACAGTTCTATTGTCTTATTATGCATTGATCCTAGAACAGTACAGCACAGGAACAGGCCCTTCGGCCCACAATGTCCATGCTGGACATGGCGCCAAGTTAAACTAATCGCCTCTGCCTGCACCCCTCCATTTATTGCATATCCACGTGCCTGTCTAAAAGCCTCTGAAACACCACGATTGTACCTGCCTCCACCGTCACCCCAGGCAGCACGTTCCAGGCACCCACCACCCTCTGTAAAAAAGATCTTTCCCCTACACATCTCATTTAAAGTTTCCCCCTTTCCCCTTAAAGCTGTGCCCACTTTTCCACCCTGGGGGAAAAAAGGTTCTGACTGTCAATCTATGCCTCTCATCGTTAAATATATTTCTAGCAGGCTTCTGTTAGCCTTCTCGCTTCTCTAGACCTCTTTATTTCTAACTGCCGGCTTGACATCAACCGTCTCAGCCTTTTCCACCTCACCCCCTCTGAGCGTACGGCCCTCCGCTCACTCTGCGACAACCCTGACATTAGAATCAAACCCGCGACAAGGGAGGTGCCGTGGTAGTCTGGTACGCTGACCTCTACCGGGCTGAGGCCAGGCGACAACTCCCAGACACCTCCTCCTACTTATCCTTGGACCACGATCCCATAGCTGAGCACCAGGCCACTATCTCAAACAAAGACCCTACAGCGAGCAAGATGGTCCACTCGACGAAAAAGACGTAATACGGTCATGGGCAGATTCGCGGGTAATTTCCGGCCCCATTTCCGTAACCGGCTTCCGTCTCCGCACCAAAGATCCCGTAGCGGAGCAAAGATACTAGTGCGGAGACGGCAGCCGGTTACGGAAACATCCTCGTAAAAATAAAAGTTCTTTGGGAAAAATCTTCTCCTCATTTTCAGAATTATAATTTAGTAACACTAACTGTTCCCCCGCAACGTTGATTACACTGCGGGTCGGGTCGGGTCGGGTCGGGTCGGGTTACTGAAATGGATGATAAAAAGGCCCGCGTTCCGCACTGCTGCATACTACACGTCAGCCCATTGCATTTAGCAGGAGTGGTCTATTGGATTTTTGATCTCAAACACCTACTGATTTCATCACTTCTGGCTGTCTACCTTCCACAGCCTCCAACCTTATCGTTCCCCAGCCCCGCACAGCCCGTTTTTACCTTCTCCCCACAATCCACAAACACGTTGTTTCTGCCTGCTCCTGTCCCACGTACCTCGACTCCATCCTAACCCCCGACCTACGAGGTGATCAGAACTGCATGCAATACTCCAAATGTGGACTAACCAAAGACTTATCGAGCTGTATCACGACTTCCGGAATCTTCTACTCAATGCTCCAAATGTGACCAGACCAAAGTCCAATAAAGTCGCAGTATGGTTTCCTGACTCTTAAGATCAAAGCCTCGAGCATTTGCATTGTTTACCACGCTGTCTACTTGTGGTATAATTATCTTGCGTATATTAAAAGATTCGTTAACTGTAATCTATATCTAATCTTTTAATATATCCAGCCTGAGTCTGCTCCCAAATCCATTTTGCTGCCACAATTTAATTATTTTTATTTAAATTGAAATGTTATTCCCTTGTCATGTATCTGTACACAGTGAACGGCTCGATTGTAATCGTGTATAGTCTTTCCCGCTGACTGGTTAGCACGCAACAAAAACCTTTCACTGGACCTGACAATAAACTTAACTGATTTACTCTGAGTATGTATTAAGCAATTCTATTGTCTTATTGAACATAGAAACAATGAAAACATACACAATAGGTGCAGGAGTAGGCCATTCTGCCCTTCGAGCCAACACCGGCATTCAATATGATCATGGCTGATCATCTAAACTCAGTACCCCGTTTCCTGCCTTCTCCCCAGCCCTACGAGCTAAATCTAACTCTCTCTTGAAAACATCCAGTGAATTGTCCTCCGCTGCCTTCTGTGGCAGAGAATTCCACATGCAACGGCACAGGAAACAGGCCCTTCAGCCCCTTCTTCAGAAGAAATCTTGAAGGTTGAGTAACTAGGTTGCAGTCTAAACTTTACAGCCACATTTTCATTGCAGATGTGCTGTTCATAATCTCTGTATGGCTCTGATATGAGCAATTGGCAAAGCATGCCGTGACCCAGAGCTTCAAGAAACGACACTGTTTATTGCAATAAATCTGTCACGACGGCACGAAAGCCTCACCATCCTGCAGGCTGGAGCTAAGGACGACACAGTGTTCCAAAGCATGGGTCGGCTGGGCTTGTGTTCACTGGAATTTAGAAAGATGAGAGGGGGTCTTATAGAAACATATAAGATTATTAAGGGATTGGACACGCTAGAGGCAGGAAACAAGTTCCTGATGTTGGGGGAGTCCAGAACCTGGGGCCACAGTTTAAGAATAAGGGGTAAGCCATGTATTGTGGAACTGAGATGGAAAAAAACATTTTCACCATGAGAGTTGTGAATTTGTGGAATTCTCCGCCTCAGAAGTCAGTGGAGGCTGATTCACTGGATGCATTCAAAAGAGAGTTAGACAGAGCTCCAAGGACTAGCGGAATCAAGGGATATGGGGAGAAGGCAGGAACAGGGTACTGATTGTGGATGATCAGCCATGATCACGTTGAATGGCGGTGCTGGCTCGAAGGGCCGAATGGCCTACTCCTGCACCTATTTTCTATGTATCTATGTGCACCAGACCAGTGGAGTATCTGTAACTTAGTGCAGATATGGGCTGGGAGATTGCAACCTTCACGTGGTCCGCCCTGTTTCTACGAATGCAATCAACCCGGCGTGTGCAATCACATAAGATCAAATAGAACAAGTTGTCCTACAACTTTAGGCTGTGCACGCCACACGCAAAAAGAAGTGCAGATACAATGCGGAAACAGGCCCTCGGCTCATTGGGTCTGCGCCGTCCAGCGATCATCCATACACTAGCTCTATCCAACACACCAGGGACAATTTACAGAGACCAATTAACCTACAAACCTGCACGTCTTTGGAATGTGGAGGAAACTGGAGCACTCGGAGTAAACCCACGCAGGTCACGGGGAGAACGTGCAAACTCCGTACAGACAGCGCCCGTGGTCAGGATTGAACCTGGGTCTCTGGCGCTGTGAGGCAGCGACTCTACCGCTGCGCCCCCGTGCCACCCCGTCTGTGGAAAGGAGCATTCATTTGAACACCTTTAAGGGGCTGTCCCACTGCACGACCTAATTCAAGAGTTCTCCCAGAGTTTCCCCTGATTTGAACATGGAGATTTATAGTAATGGCTGCTCACAGGTACTCGGGGCTCTCGTGGACATTAAGCAACGTCGAAAAATCTTCACGAGTTTTCACGAGCTTACTACGATTCCCGAGTACCTGCCGTTAGTGTTACGAGCCGCTAAGAGACATCCCGAGCTCTGACGTACCTGCTACGTACATTCTTCGTGCTTACCACGAGTTTGATTTTTTTAACTCGGGAGAGCTCTTGGGTAAACTCGTACAGTGGGACAGGCCCTTTAGACTTTGGAAATCCAGTTCAAGGTTGGTTGGACAGACCGGATTGTTTTCTCTTGAACACAGGAGGTTGAAGGAGACCTGATGGAAGTCTATGAGCGGCACAGACAGGGTAGACAGTCAGAACCTTTTTTCCCCCGGTGGGAATGTTAAAGACTAAAGCGCACAGCTTTGAGGTGAGAGGTTGAAACGCGATGTGCGGGCAAATTTTTTTCCACCAAAACTTGGTGGGTGCCTGGAACGCGCTAGCCAAGGGAGGTAGGTGGAGGCAGATACGACAATGATGTATAAGAGGCTCTTAGATAGGCACGTGGAAGTATGATTGATAGATGGATACGGGTCATGTACGGACATATGAGGCCTGACAAAATTGCTGGAGAAACTGGCAGCATCTATGGAGCAAAGGAAATAGGCAACGTTTTGGTCCGAAACCCTTCTTCAGCCCTGAAACCCTTCTTTATAAGGCCTGTTTAACGTAACATCATGTTCGGCACAAGCTTTGTGGGCCACAGGGCCCGCTGCTGCACTGGACTGTTTCATGTTTTTTTTTTAAATTTTAGGTTTATAGATACAGCATGGAAACAGGCCCTTTGGCCCACCCAGTCCGCACTGACCAGCGACTCCCGCACGCTAACATTATCCTACACACACTGGGGACAATAGTTTTTTTTTACATTTATACCAAGCTATTTAACCGACAAACCTGCACGTCTCTGGAGTGTGGAGGAAACCGGAGCGCCCGGAGAAAACCCACGCAGGTCACGGGGAGAACGTACAAACTCCATACAGACAGCGCCCGTGGTCAGGATCGAACCCGGGTCTCTGGCGCAGTGAGGCCGTGCCGTCCAAACCAATTTATGTGACGGCGATCATCGTTTTTTCACTGGCGTACAAACTGGAGTTAGATTTGTTTCACTCAAAATAAATCTCATCATCATCATCATCATCATCGTTGAAACCATCAACGGGCGCGGGTGCCTTACAATGCCGTGTACGACAGTGATCGCAACTTCTACTGAAGTGTGGGCGGCCGTCAGCTCGCTAGAAGCTCATCCGCCCTTTGACAGGTCTTGTTTTTGGTCCTGCTGGGGGTCCACAGCCCCCTCCTCGCCTGGCAAACCAGGTGGGGGAGACGGTTTACTCACCGACTGTCTGACCATGGAGCAGGTAGCACGGGATTACATGGTACCCGTGGCGGGGGGAACTCCCCCCCCCCCCTCCCCCGACCTGACCCTACCTCAAGAGGAACATTTAATGAAGCAATATATTACATGGAGCCAAGGTTGAAGGGAGTGGAATATATATTTGAGACCCAATATTATCCTGAAAACTCAACTTTGCAAGAATTATGTTGTTAAAGAAGGAACTGCAGATGCTGGAGAATCGAGGGTACACAAAAGCCTGGAGAAACTCAGCGGGTGCAGCAGCATCTAAGGAGCGAAGGAGAATTATCATGTTTAAAGTCACATTGTCCTTGACGGTGGCTGAGTTTTGGCACATGTAACCCTGGCTATTGTCTTCATTATTCAAAGAAGGTAAGTTTTTCAAAGTGACTGGTTTTCAACAATCGAGGGTCAATAAATAATCAAAGGCATTGAATAATGATGTTTGATTAATCTCCTCAATGTTAATTGGTTTATTTGTGACTCAGCATTCAGTGCCCTTATTTGATCTCCCACTTTGTTTAATAATGGTTATGTTATGAATTTAAACGTCTTAAATGAAGAAACTCAGAATGTGTGATGGTTTATAAATTATAATGTTCTAATTATACAATTTAGATGGGTGGCGCAGCGGTAGAGCTGCTGCCTCACGGCGCCAGAGACCCGGGTTCGATCCTGACTACGGGCGCTGTCTGTACGGAGTTTGCACGTTCTCCCCGTGACCGCGTGGGTTTCCTCCGAGATCTTCAGTTTCCTCCCACACTCCAAAGACGTACAGGTTTGTAGATTAATTGGCTTGGTATAAATGTGGAAAACAATTGTCCCTAGTGTGTGTAGGATAGTGTTAGTGTGCGGGGATCGCTGGTTGGTGTGGACTCGGTGGGCTGAAGGGCCTGTTTCCGCGTTTTGTGTCTAAACTAAACCAAAAGCCACACGTTTACCTTAACTTCTAAGTAAGAGTAAATGCGTAAATTTTCCTGAAAAGTGCTAGGTTTGTGTCATAAAACACTAAGTGCTGGAGGAACTCAGCGGGTCAGGCAGCATCTGTGGAGGGAACGGACAGGCAAAGCTTTGGGTCTGAGGACAGGTTCCAATCCTAAACGTCGCCTGTCCATTCCCTCCACAGAGCTTACTCCAGCACATTGGGTTTTGCTCAAGACACCAGCATCTGCAGTTCCTCGCGTCTCTCTCGGTTTATGTCATCCTATCCTGTGACGGGGGAAGGAGGCCATTTGGCCCATCAAATCGCTGCCTGCTTTCCCAGCAGTTCCAAACCAATGCAATTCCCACACTGCGGCGTAGACTCTGTTTGCCATCAATTACACTGTTTTTGTACAGGTTTACATTGTCTTTGGGAAGCTGGAAGAGATGAGAGCCTGTATCCACCTATCACTCTCCAGGCGATATCCTGCCCCACCCCTCTTCCAGCTTTTTCACCCCCCACCACAATCAGTCAGAAGAAGGATCCCGGCCCAAAACGTCACCCATCCATGTTCTCCAGAGATGTTGCCTGACCCGCTGAATTACTCCAGCACTCTGTGTCGCATTTTGCATACTAGCATCTGCAGTTCCTTGAGCCTCAAGATTATGTCTTTGGCTGCACTTCAGATGCAGATTCTTAACAATATATGTTGCCTTTACCACGCTTACTTTGGTTTGGTTTAATTTAGAGATACAGCGCGGAAACAGGCCCTTCGGCCCACCGGGTCCGCGCCGACCAGCGACCCCCCCGTACACTAACACTATCCTGCACACAAGAGGGGGACAATTTGCCAATTTTACCAAAGCCAATTAACCTGCAAACCTGCACATCCTTGTGCGCGGGTGTGAAACGAAACCGGAGCACCCAGAGAAAGCCCACGCAGGCCAAGGAGCACATGCAAACTCCATACAGACAGCGTCCATGGTTCGGCTCAAACCCGGGCCTCTGGTGCTGTGAGGCAGCAACTCTACCGCTGCGCCCCAAACCGTGGCACTTGAGCTGAACCATTCTGCTGCTGCCTGTAAAGCAGAGACTGGTGCCAATCCAACCCGCTTTAGCCAGTGTAACCCGCTCACACGTGAAAGTGATCCAGACACCGCCAATATTTCTGTAGTCTAAAACTTTATTTTTTGGATGAAACGTTCCAAGTCGACGATTCCAGTGAGAGAACAGGCCTGAAAACGGGAGACCATTTCTCTGCCTGTCCCACATCAGATCAGCATGCCTGCTGCTCACAATACTGGTACTTCCACCGGCGGTCCCTGGCAACGGGGGAAGAGAAGAGAACGACAAGATAAAATGCCAGAACATCATTTGGATGAAAATACGTGGAGGAGTCCGAGAGTCATACAGCACGGATCAGGCCTCTTGGCCCAACATACACGCCAACTCAGATGCCCCCGTTAAGCTAGTCTCATCGGCCAGCATTTGGCCCATATCCCTCTAACCCTTTCCTGTCCATGTACCTAGGGTCGCCAACTTTCTCACTCCCAAATAAGGGAAAAGAGATCACATTACGGGACAAATTCCCGACCGCAATCCGTCGGCCGTGGCTGGGTGAATGATGAGTTGGCCCGGGTGCTGGACTGCACACAATGCCCAGCCGGCGGGCCAGCTTTTTGGTCACGGCCAACTCATGAACCGATGATCGGCCGTGAGAAGGAGGGGTGGTGGTGGTGTCGGCGGTCAGCGAAGGTCCAAAGGTCGGACAGCTGGCCGGGCCGCCGACCGACCGACCGACGGGGCCACGGGCGAGGCGCTGCTGCTGCTGCACTCCATGGGCTGCACTACGTCGGGACGGGTGAGGCGGGGCCGGACGCGGCGCTCCGACCCGACAGTCCCCTCGACCCAAGTAGTAGCGGTCAAATATGGGACAAGGGCGGTCCCGTACGGGACAAACCAATTTAGCCCAATATACAGGATGTCCCGGCTCATACGGGACAGTCGGCAACCCTACATATACACCACCACACTCAGGAACAGCTTCCCACCCCGATCCTCAAGGTACAGAAGCTGGCACACCACCACACTCAGGGTGTGGGTTGGTGGTGGATTGTGGGTGGGGGTGGTGTGTGTTGGGGGTGTGGGGAATGGGTTGGGGGTGGCTGGGGGGGGGGGTGTGTGGGTTGGGATACGGGCGCGTGTGGGGGGTGGGGGTTGAGGGAGGGGGGTTGGGGGTGTGCGGGGCATGTGTGGACTTTGGGGGTGCGGGGTTCGGGGCGTGTGTGGGGTGCAGGGTTGGGGGTGTGTGTGGGGTGCGGGGTGGGGTTAGTGTGGGTTGGGGTTGGGGGTGTGGGTGGGGTGTGGGGGGCGCGCGTTGCGGGTGACATCGGCAGCCTGGCCCAGCGGTGAAGGCCGGTAGACCCATCTGCTCTAACCCGCATCCATTATAAAGAGGTGGGCCCTGCAGCCAGCCTGCCAGTGAAGCAAGGTAGAAAGGTTAGCGTGCAGCTTGTTACTCACTCATGGTGGTCGTTGTGGTAGCTGGAGGCACCTACGAGGTACGTGGACTGGGGGAGCTGCCAGCTGAAGTACTGGTCAAAGAGGTTGAGGTAGTTGGTCCAGAAACACGTCGTGTTACACACATTATTCACACGGCAGCAGTAAAACTTCCACCTGACAAAATATACCACAGCAGCAGTGACTGCCACAATCTTTTAAGACATAACAGTTCAGTTTTAGTGCCACGTGTACCGAGGTGCAGTGAAAAGCTTTTGTTGCGTGCTAACCAGCCAGCAGAAAGACAATACCTGATTACAATCGAGCCGTCCGCAGTGTACGGTTACAGGATACAGGGAATAACGTCTAGTGCACGGACGTTAGTTTAGTGGGGAATGTGGATACCATTAATGGGATAAAATATAGAACAGCGACGGGGCGATCAAGCTCCCCCGCGCCGGGCGATCGGACCCCAGGTCGGGGCTGGTCGAACCTCCTGCGGCTTGGAGCTTTCCGACACCGGTCTGGACCCGAGACTGCGAGCTGCTCGATAGTGAAATCCGCAGGCTGCGGTTGGAGCGTGGATCCCAGGCAAGGTGATCGCAGGCTCCGACGGTAAGTCACGACCCCACGGTGGGGCTCAGAGTCAGTCTCGAGCAAGGCCGCCAGCCTCATGATGTTAGGCCGCTGAACGGCCGGAGATACGATCCAGGAAACAATCGCACCTCCGGCAAGAAGGAGGAGAAGAAATCTCTTTAGTCAGAGGGTGGTGAATCTGTGGGATTCGTTGCCACAGATGGCTGTGGAGGCCATGTCAGTGGATATTTTTAAGACAGAGATTAATAGATTCTTGAATAGTGCAGGTGTCAGAGGTTATGGGGAGAAGGCAGGATAAAGGGGTTAGGAGGGAGAGATAGATCAGCCATGATTGAATGGCGGAGTAGACTTGATGGGCTGAATGGCCTAATTCTGCTCCTATCCCTTATGACTAGTGGAAACATCCTCTCCACATCCACTCTATCCAGGCCTTTCACTACTGGGCAAGTTTCTATGAGGTCCCCCCTCATCCTTCTAAACTCCCTATGGTGTGGACAGCATAAGCTCAGAGGGGAGCTTTAGAAAAATGCAGTTAATGACAAAATAAGGTAATTAATTACCGTATTCTTGATAGTTTTAGAACGTGCAAGATGGCAAGGCTGACGCAGACAAGGGCAGACCGCAATGCCACACCGTAAAGACGTACAGGGATTGTAAGTTAAAGATAGACACAGAATGCTGGAGTAGCTCAGCGGGACAGGCAGCGTCTCTGGAGAGAAGGAATGGGTGACGTTTCGGGTCGAGACCCTTCTTCAGACGTCACCCGTTCCTTCTCTCCAGAGACGCTGCCTGTCCCGTTGAGTTGCTCCAGCATTTTGTGTCTCTCTTTGGTTGAAACCAGCACCTGCGGTTTCCGTCCCCCCAGGTAACATTGGCTGCCACAGTACCTCCGGTCCTCGTGCTTGTTCAGGTGGTACGACTCCATGCCACTGATGACGGAGTCAAACGGGCAGGTGAAGGTGAATTCCTCATCAAAGTCATTGACATAGTTGCTCCAGACGCAGGAGGGCAGCTCAGTGAACGTCTTCTGGCACAGGAAATCCCACATGCGATCCTCGTAGTAGCTGTGGTGCTGACTGGAACGCAACACACGAGAGGCAAGGTCAGTCTCCGGGACTCCTGCAAGCTGAGTGTCGGTCTGTCAGTTGACAAGAATGGGCATAAAGGTCGAGGTATTGACTCCCATACTCACAAAGAAAGTCTTCCACAACCATGCAGAGGGAACCTAAAGGATGTCACCTGTTATATGTGGAGCATCCAGGACAATACAGCTCACCCCCTCCATGACACACTGGTCAACCTGAGGAGCACCTTCAGCAACAGACTGGTTCCACCAAGATGTGGGACAGAACTCCACAGGAGATCTGTCTTCCCTGTGGCTATGAAACTGCACATGTCCTCCCTCCTCTTCCTTCTTTTGTGGGGTAGACTGACTCCCCCCCCCCCCCCCCCCCCCCCCCCCACGGCCCATTTTCTCCATTTTCTGCATATCCGTGTTTCTATCTGAAAGCCACTTTAACGCCACTATCGTATCTGCCTCCACCACCACCCCTGGCAGCTCGTTCCAGGCACCCACAACTTTCTGCGTGAAAAACCTGCCCCACACATCTCCTTTAAAATTTGCCCATCTTAACTTAAAAGCTACGATCTCAATCCCTTGATGTTTCCTCCCTGAGAAAATGATTCTGGACCACCCTGTCTATGCCTCTCATCATTTTATATACTTCTATCAGGTCTCCCCTCAGCCTACCATGCTCCAGCACTTTGTGTCCAATAGCTAACATCCCCTAATCCAGGTAACCTTGTCTGCACCCTCTCCAAAGACCTCCCCGCCCAACATCCTTCCTGCAATGGGGCGACCAGAACTGCATGAAATGCGCCAAGTGCAGCCTAACCATAGTCCTAAATATTTGCAACATGTCTTCCTGACTATTGCACTTAATATCCTGACCAATGAGGGCAAGCATACCATACGACAGAATGAATGAATGAATAGGTTTATTGGCCAAGTATTCACATACAAGGAGTTTGCCTTGGTGCTCTGGCCGCAAGTGACAACATGACCTGCAGTGACAGTTAGGAATGACACATGAAACATTAACGCCTTCTTAATTACTATCTGCTTGTGTTGCCACTTTCAGGAAGTTGTGGACTTGGACCACAAGGTTCATCAATGCTGTTAAAGGACTCGCCATTTAGAAAACATAGAAAATAGGTGCAGGAGTGGGCCATTTGGCCCATCGAGCCAGCACCGCCATTCAATATGATCGTGGCTGATCATATTGATCATTTAACTTTATACTCCCCCTTACGTTTGACCATCCACTGCCTCACAGCGCCTGAGATCTAGGTTGGATCTCACTGCGGGCGCTGTCTGTACGGAGTTTGTACGTTTTCCCCGTGACCTGCGTGGGTTTTCTCTGGGAGCTCTGGTTTCCTCCTACACTCCAAAGGCGTACAGGTTTGTAGGTCAATTGGTAAAATTGTAAATTGTCCCTAGTCTGTGTAGGATGGTGCTAGTGTAGGGAGTGATCGCTGGTCGGCGCGGACGTGGTGTGCCGAAGGACCTGTTTCCACGTTGTATCTCAAAGCTACACGAAACTAAACTAGAGTCTGAAGAAGGGTCTCGTCACGAAAGGTCACCCATTCCTTCTCTCCAGAGATGCTGTCAGACCCGCTGAGTTACGCCAGCTTTTTGTGTCTGTCTTTGGTGTAAAACCAGCGCCCGTAGTTCCTTCCCACACACCTCCCGCTTGCTCAGATTAAACTCCATCTGCCATATCTCTGCCCTTGTCCGTAGCTGACCTGTCGTACAGAAAACATTTGCACGCTACATGTGCTGAAACCCATCCCTCCGTGACAGAGTACCACCAGAATACGGTGCAAATAATCTTCTCAGTCGCTTACCTGGAAATTGTAGAAATCGTTTCCAGTGTGGGACAAGTGTACAGCAGCTTGTCGTCAAACTCATTCACCCAGCGGTTTTCTGAAACGGAGCACAGTCATCTTCCAGACATACAAATGGAGCAGTCTTTCAAGAGACAGATTGTAGGATACAGGTGCTGGACTTTGCAGGAGAGGATAGTGTGGATGTGGAGAGGATGTTTCCACTAGTGGGAGAGTCTAGGACCAGAGGCCACAGCCTCAGAATTAAAGGATGCCCCTTTAAGAAGGAGATGAGGAGGTTCTTTAGTCAGAGGGTGGTGAATCTGTGGAATTCTTTGCCACAGAAGGCTGTGGAGGCTACGTCAATGGATGTTTTTAAGGCAGAGATACTGCAGATAGATTCTCGATTACTATGGGTGTCAGGGGTTATTGGGAGAAGGCAAGAGAATGGGGTTAAGAGGGAGAGATAGATTACTCGTGGTTGAATGGCGGAGTAGACTTGATGGGCCAGATGGCTTAATTCTGCAACATGAATTTATGAAATAACTAATCTGTCAGCTCTCAGTATAAAGGATCTATCTGGGGCTGGACTAGACAATGATACGCAAAACTATCCAATACAGTCCAAACGGTGGCGCAGCGGTAGAGTTGCTGCCTCACAGCGCCAGGGATCCGGGTTCGATCCCGACAACGGGTGCTGTCTGTACGGCCTTTGTATGTTCTCTCCCCGTGACCGCGTGGGTTTTCTCCGAGATCTTCGGTTTCCTTCCACACTCCAAAGCGTACAGATTCATAGACTAATTGGCTGGGTGTAGATGTAAATGTAAATTGTCCCTAGTGTGTGCAGGGTAGTGTTAATGTACGAGGTTTGCTGGTCGGTGCAGACTCGGTGGGCCAAAGGGCCTGTTTCTGCGCTGCATGTCTAAACATAGGAAATGAGATGGGGGAGATATTGGGTATTCCCAAGGAGAAGGGAACTCTGAGGTAAGGGAAAAAATAAAGTAGCTATGGAAACTATGAGATTAAAGAGGAGGAAGTACACACTTTTGAAAAATATAAAGGTGGATTCTCAGGTCCTGACAATATTCCCTAGGACATTGAGGAGTTAGTGTAGGAAATAGCAGGAGCTATGGGGGTGGGGATACTTAGAGATAATATATATAAGCAGGGGGTCTGATCTCAACATGGATTTTTTTGAAGCCTAGGGAAATTGATGAGGGTAAAGCAGTGGATGTTGTCTAAGGATTTCAGTAAGGCCTTTGACGGTGGTTCAGAAGGTAGCTGAGGCTCTCGCTGAAAGATATGGCAGTTTAATGCATGGCAGGACAAATCACGTCCCAGGGTGTACAATTTTGGTCGCCTAGTTATAGGTAGGATGTCAACAAAATAGAGAGAGTACAGAGGAGATTTACTAGCCAGGGTTCCAGCAACTATGTTACAGAGAAAGGTTGAACAAGTTAGGTCTTTATTCTTTGGTCTTGATTGAGGTCTTTAAAATGATAAAGGGATAGACAGAGTTGACGTGGATAAGCTTTTCCCATTGAGGGTAAGGAAGATTCAAACTGACATGAGAATTAAGGGACAGAAGTTTAGGGGTAAACTTCTTTACTCAGAGGGTGGTGGCTGTGTGGAATGAGCTTCCAGCAGAGGTGGTGGAGGCCCTTGGGACTAAAACAAATGGTCGGCACTGCTCCGTGCTGTAATTGTTATATGGTTATAGCAAATGTTCAGAGGGATCTGGGCCAAACACAGGCAGGAGGGACTTGTGTTTCGTTGGCCTTCGTGATAATTTGCTAGCTCTCTGAATTCATGCATACATTCTCCAGATCCTTTTCAACAGCAACAGCCTTTGGTGTATCTCCAATTAAACTTATGGGCCTGTCCCACTTAGGCAATGTTTTAGGCAACTGCCGGCGAATACCACAATGGAATCACCTAAAAAAAAATCACGTAAGTGGGACAGGCCAAGTCTTATTTTCCCCCTCTGTCCACCCTACCAAGGTGGATAATCACACATTATACTCCTGCCGATTTTTACCCGCTCTTTCTGTATTCTCTGCACGAACATGCATTCCTATCTGTCTCCGCATAGCCAGCAAACTTGGCTGCTGTATGCATGGTGTATTAACATTATGATTTGGAACATTCTCCATGTCCCCGATTGACACGGGAAAAATGATCTTCCCAACATGCACAAATTATTGCATAGAGTGCACGCAAGTTCTTTATAGCTTTAAGCCGAGAGGGGGAAGAGTTTAAAGGAGATGTGCGGGGCAAGTTATTTTTACACAGAGGGTGGTGGGTGCCTGGAACGCACTGCCAGGGGTGGTGGTGAAGGCAGATACAATAGTGGTGTTTAAGAGGCTTTTAGATCGGCACATGGCAGGCACGTGCCGTGAGTAATTACTCAGGGTAGGCACTCAGTCGGATTTAAAAAAAATTTAAACCGCGCATGCGCAGATCGTTCTCTCCGTAAAAATAAAAAATAAAAATAAAAACAGTAACAATTCAATTTGCCCAGGGCTTCCTAGTCTCCTTTATTCTGAATTACTGAATGGGTGGGGGGGGGGGGGGGGGGGGGTGAAGGGTGATGGCAGGTGGAGAGATGGTGGGAAAAACGGGAATACAGGGAAAAGTTGAATCTGTTGTCATCTTTTTGAAAGATAACACTTGGTCAAGGGACCAATTGGGGGGAGAGTTCCTTTCACAGCAGTGTGGAGAGTCTGTGCCAGGGGTAAAGATGCGGGGAGAGCAGGACTGTTGAGAAGGAGGGGGTCGGGGATAATGCCAGTAACTCACTCTCCCACCGCTACCGCAGCTCTCCGGGCGCGAAGCCACCGTACTGTAGCCGGGGATAGAAGCAGCTCGGGGAGATGTGAGCGGCTGCCGGGACCCGACAGCAGAACTGGCCGCCACTTCAGCACCTTCCGCCGGCCCGCTCACTTCTGGCAGTGCTCTCCGTCTGAACAACTCTCACCTGCCGCTCGCTCACGTCAGCCGCTTCAAGCAAATCCTTAAATTCCCACAGCCGAGAAACCTCAATCGCGCTGTCGGAATTTAAGGACATGAGTGAGGCAGGAGAGAGTTTTTTAGACGGAGAGCTGCCAGAGGTGAGCGGGGACCGGCAGAAGGAGCTAAGGTGGCGGCCGGTTCCGCTGTCCGGCCCGGTGGCCGCTCAGCCACCCAAGCATCTTCTCCCCCCGCCCCGCCTCAATGCAGTGGCATTGCACGCCTCCGTGCAAGGAACGTCGCAAGTGGCATTATTCCCCATCCCCTCCTTCACAACATTCGTGCCCTCCCCGCAACTTTACCCCGGGCCAGACTCCCCAAACGCTGTGAAAGGAGCTCTCCCCGCACCCCCACACCCCAGGAAATACAGTATTTAAAAACATCATCAACAAATGTACTTACCACATCATTGGTACACGAGCTCCATTCTTCTCCCCGTTTCCAAAGATACACTTAAAATAATGCCACCCATATTTGAAAACCCCGCCAAGAAACCAGCGCTGCGCATGCGCAGTGCTGCAAAGGCAGAATTTCTGCTGCCTTCAGCCCAGCTTGAAAGTGACGGCTTCAGGCAGCGCTGACGGCACGTGGGCTGCACAGAGCTTCCCGTGTTACAAGCGCTGCGGATGAAAGGCACGGAGAATTATGCCTACCTAAGAGATCGATCTCTTAGATAGACATTATTCTCCCATGCCTTTACTATTTATATTTAGTAATTACCATTTTATAATTTTAGTCAGGGTAGGCAGTGCCTACCTTGCCTACCCTGACGCCACGTGCCTGGGACATGGATATGCAGGGAATGGACGGATATGGATCACGTGCAGGCAGAGGCGGTTTAACTTGGCATCATGTTCGCATGGACATTGTGGGCCGAAGGGCCTGTTCCTGTGCTGTTCGATGGACACAAAATGCTGGAGTAACTCAGCGGGACAGCATCTCTGGAGAGAAGGAACGGGTGACACCCCGGGTCGAGACCCTTCTTCAGTCTGAAGAAGAGTCACCCATTCCTTCTCTCCAGAGACGCTGCCCGTCCCGCTGAGTTACTCCAGCATTTTGTGTCTACCTTCGATTTAAACCATCATCTGCAGTTCTTTCCTACACGAGGCTACAAATGAGATTAGTATCCATGGAGTTGGGAGAAAAAATGTATCAAACATTAATGCTCTCTGGCACCTATACTTAGAATATTGATGATGACAACTCTGACCTTTATTGGAATTCTGCACTCTATTTCGACGGTGATTCTACAGTAGTCTGTGTACAAACATAAAAACATAGAAAATAGGTGCAGGAGGAGGCCATTCGGCCCTTCGAGCCAGCACCGCCATTCAATGTGATCATGGCTGATCGTCCCCTATCAATAACCCGTGCCTGCCTTCTCCCCATATCCCTTGACTCCACTAGCTCCTAGAGCTCTATCTAACTCTCTCTTAAATCCATCCAGTGATTTGGCCTCCACTGCCCTCTGTGGCAGGGAATTCCATAAATTCACAACTCTCTGGGTAAAAAAGTATTTTCTCACCTCAGTCTTAATTCTAAGACTGTGGCCCCTGGTTCTGGACTCGCCCAACATTGGGAACATTTTTCCTGCATCGAGCTTGTCCAAGCCTGTTACACTGCTGCAAGTAAGGATTTCATTGTTCCGTTTCAGTACATACGACAATTAAACAATCTTGTCTCAGAGTTGCACATTACGTAAACCAACTCATAAAAAAATCTGTATCCGTGTAACGGAAATATTACGATAATGTTACACTGGGCAAAATAATAGCACGTTAAAAACAGAAAATGCTGGAAACACTCGGAGGGTCAGGCAGCAGAGGTAATTGTTCAGCTGAAAGACACTTCATTGGAGCTCTGCCCTGCTGAGCGCGTCGTGCATTTTCTGTATTTACTTTAGATTCCCAGCCTCTGCGACTTGTTTGCTTTTCAATGAAGGGGGCATCGATTCTGGTTGTAGAACAGTACAGCACAGAAACAGGCCCTTCAGCCCACAATGTCTATGCTGAACATGATGCCAAGACCAACTCTTATCTGCCTGCACCCGATCCATATTCTTCCATTCCCTTATGCCTATCTAAACGTCTCTTAAACACCACAATCGTATCTGCCTCCACCACCACCACCCCTGGCAGCGTGTTCCAGGCACCCACCACCCTCTGTGTAAAAAACAACATACCCCGCACATCTCCTTCAAACTTTGCCCCTCTCATCTTAAATCTATGCCATCTAGTCTTTGAAATTTGACAGCCTGGGAAAAGGCTCTGACAGTCTACTCCATCCATGCCTCTCATATGTTTTTTATCAACTAATGTAAAATAGGCTATAGATCATCTCGTGACTTACCGGGAAGCATAAAATCATCAGGTCCTTGTGCTGGAAAAGATAACATAATTGAATTTAGATAATATCATCGCAGTGCGGAGGTGGTGCCAAAAGCAAAGTGGGTAATTGTGAGTGTTTCAGTGAAAAGTCTAAAGTCAGACTGAAGAAGGGTCTCCACCCGAAACCCATTCCTTCTCTCCAGAGACGCTGCTTGTCCCGCTGACACTCCAGCATTTTGTGTCTATCTTCAGCATAAACCAGCTTCTGTAGTTTCTTCCTGCACAATTTGGTTACCTGTTGTGTTTCTCACAGAGAGTGAAATTCTCTGCCTCAGAGGGCGGAGGAGGCCGGTTCGCTGGATGCTTTCTAGAGAGAGCTAGATAGGGCTCTTAAAAATAGCGGAGTCAGGGGATATGGGGAGAAGGCAGGAACGGGGTACCGATAGTGGATGATCAGCCTTGATCACATTGAATGGCGGTGCTGGCTCGAAGGGCCGAATGGCCTACTCCTGCACCTATTGTCTATTGTTGTTTATGGGACGCGTATCCAATTATCTTTTCGCTAAATTAAGGTCTCCTTAACTCAAACTAAAGCTGCTTCTGTGAGGCCCGATGACTGACATGAGTGGATCTCCCAAGACTATATATCCATCCGTTGGAGTCCAATAGAACGTAGAACATAGAACACTGATCTCCTCTGCCTGCTCGTGACCCTATCCCTTTATTTCCTGCACATCCATGTGCCCATCTAAAAGCCTCTTAAAAAAATGCCACTATCTTATCTGCCTCCACCACCACCCCTGACAGCGGGTTCCAGGCACCCACCACCCTCTGCGTTAAAAAAAAACCATATCCTTTAAATATTGCCTCTCACCTCAAACCTATGCCCTCTGGTTAACATTTCCACACTGTGAGAAAGGTTCCGACTGCCTACCCTATCTATACCACAGAAGCTAGAGTTATGGAGGGACTTTTTAAACCAGATGATGTTTCCTGAATCAATTAACTTCAAATATCCCATGTGAAATAAACTTAGGAATTCTCTTTCCACTTCCCAGCAAACAATCCAAGTTCCAACTTCTCCTTGGAGCTAAATAACCTCCAACCCAGAACCAGTTCACAATCACAAATCAAACTGTAATTCAACAGTACTTGGGTAATTGCACTGGCCAGAACAATAGTGATTTAAGTATCTCCCTTCTATTTAAAGTTTAGTTAAACTGCTGTTTCCCTGGCCACTGACAGAGTACTAGTCGTACAGCATGGCAACCGGCCCTTCGGCCCAACTTGCCCAATATGACTAACATGCCCCATCAACACTAGTCCCACCTGGCCGCGTTTGGCCCATATTCCATTAACCCTATCCTATCTATGTACCTGTCTAAATGTTTGTTAAACGTTACGATAGTACCTGCCTCAACTACCTCCACCTCCCTTAGTGTGAACCAAGTTGCCCTTCAGGTTCCTATTAAATCTTTCTCCCCTCACCTTAAACCTATGTCCTCTCGTTCTCGACTCCCCTACTCTGGGCAAAAGACACTGTGCGTATACCCAATCTATTCCTCTTATGATTTTGTACGCCTCTATAAGATCGCTCCTCATCCTCCTGCATTCCTCCAGCACACTTAGAAACATAGAAAATAGGTGCAGGAGTAGGCTATTTGGTCCTTCGAGCCAGCTCCTACTCCTATTCCTATTCCAGGCCTACTCCTGCACCTATTTTCCATGTTTTCATTCAGTATCCACAGGAAAACACAGGAAAATCGGCATTGAATATGATCATGGCTGATCATCCAAAATCTTCCTCAGTGTTGTCTTGATTTTGACAACTGCTCTCTCTGAAGTGCCAGAGGCTGGAGCACCGAGACCAACCAAAGCTTCTGCTGTACCTGAAGGGACTCCATAGACACCAGCGACTAGAAGCAAAAGACTCAGCACTCTCATTGTTCCAGATCCAAGAGTTCACACCAGTAACTGAGCGCAGGAGGGGCACTTGCACCAGCATTTATATCCAGGCGAAATATTTCCAACAGCTGCCTTTTTAAACATTAATCGCCTGTGTGTATCGGTGTTTCAAAATCCCATTAAGCGCAGGTGCTGTGGGGAAAGTCAACATCCCAATCTTTGAGAAATTGCTAAGTAGGAAAATAGAACGACAGGCGTATTATTATTTTTGAGAGAACAGGAATACATTTTGCTCAGAACATAAACCAGTCTTCAATTATTCATTTTACTGAGATTGCAGCCCCAACGTTCATTTGTTCATCTGATGGTGATTTACACTCTTCCCCCTTGCCTCATTAGGCTCTTCACAAGTTCAGTAAAGTCTCCCTTCTCTGTCAACGTGTGGCTTAGTCACAGTATCCCAGACACTTTTGCCAACACCTTATCTTGTGCAGCCGCACACCAAGGTCCTTCTGTTCCTTTGAACCGCCCTCCATTGACTCCTTCTACACTTGGTGAAGCTTTGGAAAAGCAGCCAACACAAACAAAGACTTGTCCCACACTTGTTGGGCCATAAGGTGCAGAAGCTTGAAAGCGCGCACCACCAGACTCGGAAACAGCTTCTTCCCCTCTGTTATCAGGCTTCTGAACGGCCCTTCCAAAAGCTAGGGTACTGTCCCATTCACCTCTACCCCATTGTGGACATTGGCCATTGTCTGTGGGCCTGATGCGCTACAATAACCATATAACAATTACAGCACGGAAACAGGCCCTCTCGGCCCTTCCAGTCCGTGCCGACCATTTGTTTTCCCCTAGTCCCATCTACCTGCACTCAGACCATACCCCTCCATTCCCTTCACGTCCATATACCTATCCACTTTACTCTTAAATGTTAAAATCGATCCTGCCTCCACCACTTCTGCTGGAAGCTCATTCCACACAGCCACCACCCTCTGAGTAAAGAAGTTCCCCCTCACGTTACCCCGAAACCTCTGTCCCTTAATTCTCATGTCATGCCCTCTTGTTTGAATCTTCCCTACCCTCAATGGGAAAAAACTTATCCACGTCAACTCTGTCTATCCCTTTCATCATTTTAAAGACCTCAATCAAGTCCCCCCTTAACCTTCTGCGCTCCAAAGAATAAAGACCTAACTTGTTCAACCTTTCTCTGTAACAGAGTTGCTGGAACCCAGGCAACATTCTAGTAAATCTCCTCTGTAATCTCTCTATTTTGTTGATATCCTTCCTATAATTAGGCGACCAAAATTGTACACCATACTCCAGAATTGGTCTTACCAATGCCTTGTACAACTTTAACATTACTTCCCTACTCCTATATTCAATGCTCTGATTTATAAAGGCCAGCACACCAAAGGCTTTCTTTACCACCCTATCTACATGCGATTCCACCTTCAGGGAACTATGCACAGTTATTCCTAGATCCCTCTGTTCCACAACATTCCTCAATTCCCTACCATTTACCATGTACGTCCTATTTTGATTTGTCCTGCCAAGATGTAGCACTTCACACTTAACAGCATTAAACTCCATCTGCCATCTTTCAGCCCACTTTTCCAAATGGCCCAAATCTCTCTGTAGACTTTGAAAATCTACTTCATTATCCACAACACCACCTATCTTAGTATCATCTGCATACTTACTTATCCAATTTTCCACCCTATCATCCAGATCATTGATGTACATGACAAACAAACAGTGGACCCAACACAGATCCCTGAGGCACCCCACTGGTCACCGGCTTCCAACCTGACAAACAGCCATCCACCATTACTCTCTGACATCTCCCATTCAGCCACTGTTGAATCCATCTTGCTACTCCGCCATTAACACCCAAAGATTGAACCTTCTTAACCAACCTTCCATGGGGAACCTTGTCAAAGGCCTTACTGAAATCCATATAGACAACATCCACTGCTTTACCCTCATCAATTTCCCTAGTTACCGCTTCAAAAAATTCAAGAAGGTTTGTCAAACATGACGTTCCAGGCACAAATCCATGTTGACTGTTCCTGATCAGACCCTGTTTATCCAGATGCTCATATATATTATCTCTAGGTATCCTTTCCATTAATTTGCCCACCACTGACGTCAAACTAATAGGTCTATAATTGCTAGGTTTATTCTTTGAACCCTTTTTAAACAATGGAACAACATGCGCAGTACGCCAATCCTCCGGCACTATTCCCGTTTCTAATGACATTTGAAATATTTCTGTCATAGCTCCTGCTATTTCCACACTAACTTCCCTCAATGTCCTAGGGAATATCCTGTCAGGACCTGGAGACTTATCCACCTTTATATTTTTCAAAAGTGTCAGTACTTCCTCCTCTTTGCATCTCATAGTTTCCATAGCTACTCTACTTTTTTCCCTTTCCTCACAGAGTTCAATATCCTTCTCCTTGGTGAATACCGAAGAAAAGAAATTGTTCAATATCTCCCCCATCTCTTTTGGCTCTGCAGATAGCTGTCCATTCTGGTTCTCTAATGGTCCAATTTTATCCCTCGTTATCCTTTTGCTATTAATATAGCTGTAGAAACCCTTTGGATTTACTTTCACCTTTCTTGCCAAAGCAACCTCATATCTTCTTTTAGCCTTCCTAATTTCTTTCTTAAGATTTTTTTTACATTCTTTATACTCCTCTAGCACCTCATTTACTCCATGCCTCCTATAATTATTGTAGATATCGCTCTTGTTTTCAAAACAAGTGTCCAATTTCCCTTGAAAACCATGGCTCTTTCCAATTTTTACTATTTCCTTTCAACCTAACAGGGACATAAAGATTCTGTACTCTTACAATTTCCCCTTTAAATGTCCTCCATTTCTCTTCTACATCCTTCCCATGAAACAAAGTGTCCCAATTCACTCCTTTAAAATCCTTACGCATTCCCTCAAAGTTAGCCTTTCTCCAATCAAAAATCTCCACCCTAGGTCCAGTTCTGACTCTCTCCATAATTATATTGAAACTAATGGTATTGTGAGAATTGTATTGTAATGCTGAGAAGTATATTCTGCACTCTGTATCTTCGCCTTTGCTCTATCAATTACACTTGACTTTGAACTGGTTATATTAATAGAATATTGACTGGCCTTGAGGGGATACGACATATATTGCCTGAAGTAGATTCATATTGCCCGAGTCGAAGACGAGGGCAATATGGATCTAGTGAGGGCAATATATGTCGTATCTCCCGAAAGAGGACAGTCAATATTGTTATTATTACCCATTATCAGACATCTAGAGGAAAATCTGAACATTCATATGATATGAATGTATCTATACATTTTGCAATATGCATTGCAACATTGTAATAAGGGTACTAAAACCATTGCAACATTGTAAATAAGGGTACTAAAACAATGTAACATTTATGTTTCATTTATGTAATTTATGTCATTCATTTATGTGACAATGTAAGGTCGAAGTTTTAAAACGGGAACCTTTTCTCGCAACCGGCAGCCATTTTTTTTTTTTGAGAATAAATTTTAAATTTCCCACGCAGCGTCACGTTGCCGTCACGCAGCGTCACGTTCCCGGATGTGAGACCAGGGGAATATAAGGTTATATTCCCCGCTGTTTAAACAGGTAAACTCCATAGGGTTGGCTAGAAAGGGGAATATAAGAAAATATTCCCCTGTTAGCCCTGCTGGCAGTAAAAAGGAAGGGAATATAATTTGGTAAAACCATACCTCAGATGGCTGATATGGGTAATAATTATGTATATTATTTGATCTGTTTAGATACCCTGAAAAACAAAGCTTTTCACTGTATCTCACTCAGTACATAAGCCTAATGTAATGTGGTTTATTTGCCAAGCCTGCCCATCAAAAAAGTGTTGCATCTTTTTCGATTTTTCCAAGCACCTGATCAATCCTCTAATATCTTCCTGCTCCTACAATTTCCTATCTCACCATGGCCCATGCATTTAAATCCAGATCGCTGAGATATATTAAAATACATTTTTAATTTTAGTTTCAGTGATACAGCATGAAAACAGGCCCTTCGCCCCACCGAGTCCGTGCCGACCAGCGATCACCCGCACATTAGTTCTAACCTACACACCACGGACAATTAACCTACAAACCCTCACATCTTTGGAATGTGGGAAGAAACCAGAGAAACACCACGCCGTCACGGGGAGAACGCTCAAACTCCGCACAGACAGCACCCGTAGTCAGGACCAAAGATACTAGAGGAGCAAGATAGACCACTAGGTGAAAAAGCAGTAGTTGGTCATGGGCATCATGGATGATTTTTTCGCGCCATTTTGGGAATCAAATATCTAGTATTTAGGTCAGGATCGAACCCGGGTCTCTTGCACTGTAAGGCAGCAACTCAACTGCTGTGCCACTGTGTGGGACTAAACTCAGCCACCTGGAAGCTCATTGTTTCTAAGTCTCCGATCACTTCCCATTGGTTATATTTGTCTTTACTTTCTGCACCTTTTTGCAGAAATAAAGATATTAATATTTAGGATTCCCGAGATTCAGGAGCGCTGGTGTGAGAGGAGATTCATTCACATGTGGTTGAGTTTGAGTGGACACATTCTGCCAAGTTCCATTCTTTCTTCTCCTCCTCATTGAAATCTTAAGTGAGGCAGGAGCTGCTGAATGAATGTGGAATCAAGGTCCCAGGGTATAACTCAAGTCGTATGGGCGTCAAGAGGAAAATGCTTCAATGGTTGGAGTCTTATCTCATTTAAAGGGGGGCATTATGGCGCAGCGGTAGAGTTGCTGCCTTACAACGCTTGCAGTGCCAGAGGCTCGGGTTCCATCCAGATTACGGGCACTGTCTGTACGGAGTTTGTACGTTCTCCCCGTGACCTGCGTGGGCTTTCTCCGAGATCTTTGGTTTCCTCCCACACTCCAAAGATGTACAGGTTTGTAGGTTAATTGGCCTGGGGTATGTGTAAAATGTCCTTTGTGTGTGCGTGTGTGTAGGATGTGCGGGGATCGCTGGTGGATGCCGACTCCGCGGGCTGCGGGGCCTGTTTCCGTGCTGTATCTCTAAACCTAAAGGGAGATGTTTGCTGGTTATTATCAATTAACAACACATCGCTGAAGATGTCATTCAGTAAGTCACCTCCTATTTCCTGCCACAGATGCTGCCTGACCCACTGGGTTCCTCCAGCACTTTGTTTTTTGCTCATAATACCGGCACCTGTAATTTTGTGGGTCTGTCCATTAAAATGTTATCGGTTTGAACAGAGGACAAATCTTTTTTTTTTTCAAATCCATAATAAAAACACATACCTTCTCGTTTACATTTGCTTAATTTATAAAATACACTTTCCACAGTCAATTTGCATTGGAATATCACACAATGGCTTCATAATAGATACTAATGAATACAAACCAAACAAAGTATAAATCACAATGGCATATTGAGGTGTGCAAGTATGGATGTAGGGCAGACATAACCCATTGTCATGGGTTAAATGTAGTCATTTTGCTAAGATTTGGCTAAAAAACAATGCTGAAATGTTTATAAAAATGATCAGGATTTAAAATAAAAACCCTGCATTTAAGATGTAGTGAAGTGCATTCTCTTCGCCACAAAATCCTAAGTTATATAAATAAAGAATATACTTATTAGTGTCATATGGGGACAATGTACAAACAGAAGCGTGGAGAGGAGAAATACAAGACGCAGCAAGACATCAAACAAATGTAACAGAAGGGTGGGCTGTGTGGCAGCGAGATTAGACCACGGCTGTACGGATATAACCACACACTACATTTGTGCTGGTGGTATGGGGGAAAGAAAAAAGATCTGCAGACCATGCGGACAACATTGAAGACTACACAAGATAATGCAACACATCGTGTTTATCACCAAAGGCCACCGGCAGGAATGTGTTTCAAGGCAGCAATACGTTGAGTAACTCTATATAGCACGAGCACAGAGGCAGTTAAGTAACAGCACATGATTACGGGTGTTCTGCTGTCGAAACACACCAGACATTATGTTCAGTTTCTATTATTTTTGACGCTGATGGTACGTAACTAAACAGAGAGCAAGGCACAAGCTCTAAGACGTACAGATTAATTTAATCAAAACCAGCTTCATTTTCTTGCATCTGAATGTTTAACTGGGTACCATTTGTAAATACCTCATTCCGGCTACAACATGGGGAGCAGAACTGATAATCAGATGCCTCGCTTGGAAAGTTGTGTGGCAAGTATTGTGCCTCAATGTGGAAACATAGCCACATACTGTGCCACACCAACTTGCAGTAATATGGAACGTGATGCGAAAAAATAAATTCTCAAGGTGTCGGAACGGAAAAAACCTTTACATGCTCAGCTACCGGGATATCCCCCTTATGTTCCGTCAAGACTCTTCATCCTGTTAATTGACTTCCACCTCTTCGCTAGTAGCCGTTTTCCTGTGGGTACCGAATGGAAAGATGGCTCAATTTACCAGCTCTGGCTAACCTGAGGAACGACTAATTGAACGAGGTATTGGGAAGCACTGATGTCTTTGGAACGGAGATCCGGCAATGTAATACTGCCTTTGATGAAACTAGGGCAAATAAGGCTCTGTGGATCAAAATAGTAGCTTCAAGCATCGTTATTCCAGCCATTTGTTTGTGACATAATTTAAAAGAGTGCCGCCTGTTTCACCTATTACCAAATTGGATCCTACTTTTTAAGATAGCTCCCATTTTGTTTCTGTGGGCAAACATGAACAGTGATATTTTGATCCACATGACAATTTGGCAAAATATCTTATTCAAGTACAGCAATGTAAAATACAGTCCATTAATAGCATAATCAAACTGCCATGATTGGTAGGCCACAGGAATATATTTCTGATATTCTGAGATTTTTTTATTATTTTTTTTTGTCTATTTTTGATTTAAACCAAGTCCATAGTAAATCTACTTGCATGATTGCAACAAATCCATAGTCCTTTGTGAGGCTGCTTCAGAGATATGTCCCTTTGTGTCCTTCTGTAAGACGTAGAAGCCAGCATCCACTGATGTTCTCATTCGCACGCTAATTTGCTGTCAAAACTGGACAAGCCGATTGCAAAGGCCTGCAGTGCACACATGGGATAATTGTAGTCCAGTGTAAAGACATCTTCTGCCACGCGTCCAAACTGCATCACAATGTATTCAGCTGTGGGATGGGAAACATTATTAATCATTGGAAGGTCTTCACCAAAATTCAAATTACAATTTTGCATGCACCAGCGGGTTAATTTTAAACATCAAACTTGAACAACAATGCACACAAAGTGCTGGGACAGGCAGCATAGGTGACATTTCAGGTCAGGAATAGACACAAAATACTGGAGTAACCCAGCGGGACAGACGGCATCTCTGGTTGGGAGGGTGACCTTTCAGGTCGGGAACCTTCTTCAGATGGACTGGAGTAGGGGAAGGGAGAAAGCTGGAAGAGAGTAATGTGGCTGTCCCACTGTACGAGCTAATTCAAGAGCTCTCCCGAGTTAAAAAAAAAAAATCAAACTCATGGTAAGCACGTAGAATGTACGTAGCGGGTACGTCTCTTAGCGGCTTGTAACGCTAACGGCAGGTACTCGGGAAACGCGGTAAGCTCGGGAAGACTCGTGAAGGTTTTTCAACATGTTGAAAAATGCCAACGAGAGCCCAGAGTACCTTTGGTATTACCATAATTCTCCGAGTTCGAATCAGGGGAAATTCGGGAGAACTCTTGAATTAGCTCGTACAGTGGGACAGCCCCATTAGGGTGGGAAAAAGCCCAGTGAGTGATGGGGTTGATTGGCAGATGGTTGGACAAAGGCCAGAGATGGAATGGCCTTTGGAATGTGAAGTCAGGAGAAATAAAGGTGAAATAGGTGCACATCCAGGTGGGGAACAGGGAAGAGAGCTGGGTGGGGGGGAGGGGGGGAGGAGGAAAGGGGGGTTGTGTTTGTAGGTTAGTTATCTAAAATTGGAAAATTCAACCCTCATACCGTTGGGTTGTAAACTATATGCAGTGCTGTTCCTCCAGTATATATGTGGCTTCACATTCCACACCTCCTCAACTCCCGACCTCACATCTATTGCCATTCCATCTCTGGCCTTTGTCCAACCATCTGCCTGTAACATGCATGTGGCTTCAGTCTGGCAATGGACGAGGCCCAGGACAGAAAGGCCAGTGTGGGAATGGGAAGGGGAGTTAAAATGGTGAGCAACCAGGAGAACCAGCAGGACTTGGCTGACCTAGCGTGAGTATTCAGCGAAATGGTCGCCTGGTTTAAGTTGCCAGTGGATCTTATGTTGATGATAGCATCACGGTCACAGAATGGTTACAGGAAGGAAGGAGGCTATTCAGTCCTTACTGGCTCTCCGGAACAGCCATCCAACTAGTCCCATTTCTCCACTCTCTCACCGCCGCTCTATGAAAATCCTTCTATTTCACATTCGAATGTTACAATTGAATCTACTGCAACTCCCAGCCCTGACAGCTCATTGCACACCACGCCCATTTATTATGTAACAGAAACACGTGATGAAGTGGATTACATGTCTTTTGTTTAGCTGTGCTAAACCTTGTGTTGTTATGACCTCTGCTTGCTTCCCCTGCTGACTCTGGCTCATTTCCCTGAGCCAGGTCCAGCACTGCCGCCTCTCCTCAGTAAATGTAAAGTAAAAAATCAACTGATGCTGAATCTAAAAAACAAGTGCTGGAAACAATCAGCAAGGAAGTGATGTCAAGCAGTTAACATTCCAGGCCTCTGCTCATCTTCCCTCCACGCTCCCCAGGCTGCTGAATGGTTATAACATTTCCATTTTGGTGCCATCTCCCTTGTCGGGCCAGAAACACATCGATCAGTGACAGACTCCACAAATGCTTTGTGGGATCTGTGGGATTCTTTTGAGAAAGCTCTTATCCCAAAAGGTCACCCATTCCTTCTCTCGAGAGATGCAGCCTGTCCCGCTGAGTTACTCCAGCTTTTTGTGTCTATCTGTGGAATTGTTAGACACATCTACATCTGAATAACTCGAGCTTCCCCATTCTTACTACTCCATGGCTTTTACCTCCAAAATCCTCCCCCAGCGAGTTTACCCCTCAACATCTTTCCCACTAGTTGGCAGGGTATAGAATAACCAATAGTGTATTTGTTCCTCTTCACAGTTTCTTACTTCTCTACAGATACATTCTGTGCTTGAAGAAAAGGAAATTGTGAGGTGCTGGAGTAACTCAGCGGGTCAGGCAGCATCTGTGGAGAACATAGATCGGTGATGTTTCAAGTCGGGAGTATTTTAAGACTGATTGTAGCACGGGGAAGGAAGAAAGCTGGAAAAGGGATAGAGAGGGGCAAAGCCTGGATAGGTGAATATAGGTGAGGAGGGCTTGGATTGGCAGATGGGTGGACAAGGTTGGCGATGAAAAGGATACAAAAGGGCGTCAGATTGAACGAGAAGAGAGAAGTGTAAAGCCAGATGGAGGAATGTAGATGGAAGGGGGTGAGGGGGGAAGAGGGGCAGGATAGTGGGAGATAAGGGTGACTACCAGTGTTGGAGGGGAGGGGACCTAACTTACAACTCAACAGTATGACTGTTGAATTCTCCAATTTTAAGTAACAGCCCCCTTCCCCCTCCCTTTCTCTTGTGCTCCCTTGAATCGAGGTCATTGTTATTTCCAGAGCACTGCCGTCCCATACGATTAATTGCACCTGCAGGTTTTCCAGCCTGCTTTAATGGGCTTTTCTGTTCAATACATGTACCACTAGCTTATCCGAGACCTTGCAACGGGCTGTTCCAGCTGCTACGGTCAGGCAAGCGCCTTCGCTGGCACGCTGTGAAAACAGAGGACGAGACGGAGTTTCTTCCCACAGACCATCAGGACTGTAAACTGATCTCACCAGGGACTAATCTACTGTTGTGTTGTGACTTTAAAAAAATAAAATAATTCTAATATGTAAATACTGGTTCTGTTCTATAGTTTTTGCACAATCCACAGGCATTGCCGTTTTCATTTCACTGCACATCTTGTATGTGTGTGTGACAAATAAAGTTGCCTTGACTTGCACTCCAGAAACATTAATTACTTCTTCTGAAAGTGGACAAAAAATGTTGGAGAAACTCAGTGGGCGAGTCAGCATCAATGGAGAAAAGGAGTAGGTGACACCCATCACCTTCTCCTTCTCTCCATAGATGCTGCCTCACCCATTGAGTTTCTCCAGCATTATGTGTCTACTTTTGATTTTTTTTTTCAGCATCTGAAGTTCCTTCTTAAACATTACTTCTTCTGACGTTAGTTAACTCTCCCAATCTTTGTTTTAAAACAACTTTTGTAATCTTTTAAAAGATTCTCCTGCATTGGCATGCTGGTCTCTACGGCTGAGGTGAGCCGTAAGGGCCAGTCTATGAAGTGATATTCCATTTTCAGATCGTTAACGTAAAAACCCTCTTGCCACTTGCAACCCTTGGATGGGATTTTGAGGATCGGTACTTACGATCATTGTCGTGAACAATCTGAAAATTCTTGACAGATGCCTGCGTGACTCTCCCGTGGAAATTCAGCACATAGGACTGAGTATCATCGTTCCAAACCGGCACCTTGTTATGCAGCTCGATTAGGTTTTCCATATTCCGGTTCTGCCACATTAACAGCAAACTTTCATGTTCCTGGAGGGGGGGGCATGAAAGCAGATGTAACACTTACAGCCACTTTTGACTTTAGAAAAGACAAAGCAAAACGTGAAGAGTATTTTTAAACTTATTATTGTGTTGGTTTTCCCATACAATTAGGTCAAATTTAATGGGAACCTTTAGTAGGCCATTCGGCCCTTCGAGCCTGCACCGCCATTCAATATGATCATGGCTGATCATCCAACTCAGTATCCCGTACCTGCCTTCTCTCCATACCCCCTGATCCCTTTAGCCACAAGGCCACATCTAAGTCCCTCTTAAATATAGCCAATGAACTGGCTTCAACTACCCTCTGTGGCAGAGAGTTCCAGAGACTCACCACTCTGTGTGTGAAAAAAGTCTTTCTCATCTCGGTCTTAAAGGATTTCCCCCTTATCCTTACGCTGTGACCCCTTGTCCCGGACTTCCCCAACATCGGGAACAATCTTCCTGCATCTAGCCTGCCCAAGCCCTTAGGAATTTTGTAAGTTTCTATAAGATGCCCTCTCAATCTCCTATATTCTAGAGAGTATAAACCGAGTCTATCCAGTCTTTCTTCATAAGACAGTCCTGACATCCCAGGAATCAGTCTGGTGAACCTTCTCTGCACTCCCTCTATGGCAATAATGTCCTTCCTCAGATTTGGAGACCAGAACTGCAATACTCCAGGTGTGGTCTCACCAAGACCCTATACCACTGAAGTAGAACCTCCCTGCTCCTATACTCAAATCATTTTGCTATGAAAGCTAACATACCATTCGCTTTCTTCACTGCCTGCTGCACGTGCATGCCTACTTTCAATGACTTGTGTACCATGACACCCAGGTCTCGCTGCATCTCCCCTTTTCCTAATCGGCCACCTTTTAGATAATAGTCTGCTTTCCTGATTTTCCCACCAAAGTGGATAACCTCACATTTGTCCACATTATACTGCATCTGCCAAACATTTGCCCACTCACCCAGCCTATCCAAGTCACCTTGCAGTCTCCTAGCATCCTCCTCACAGCTAACACTGCCCCCCAGCTTAGTGTCATACGCAAACTTGGAGATATGCCTTCAATTCCCTCATCCAGATCACTAATATATATTGTAATTAGCTGGGGTCCCAGCACTGAGCCTTGCGGTACCCCACTAGTCACTGCCTGCCATTGTGAAAAGGACCCGTTTAATCCTACTCTTTGCTTCCTGTTTGCCAGCCAGTTCTCTATCCACATCAATACTGAACCCCCAATGCCGTATGCTTTAAGTTTGTATACTAATCTCTTATGTGGGACCTTGTCGAAAGCCTTCTGGAAATCCAGATACACCACATCCACTGGTTCTCCCCTATCCTCGCTACCAGTTACATCCTCGAAAAATTCCACAAGATTCGTCAGACATGATTTACCCTTCGTAAATCCATGCTGACTTTGTCCAATGATTTCACCACTTTCCAAATGTGATGCTATCCCATCTTTAATAACTGACTCTAGCAGTTTCCCCACTACCGATGTTAGACTAGCTGGTCTGTAATACCCCGTTTTCTCTCTCCCTCCCTTCTTAAAAAGAGGGGTTATGTTTGCCACCCGCCAATCCTCAGGAACTACTCTAGAATCTAAAGAGTTTTGAAAGATTATCACTAACGCATCTGCTATTTCCAGAGCTACTTCCTTAAGTACTCTGGGATGCAGCCTATCTGGCCCTGGGGATTTATCGGCCTTTAATCCATTCAATTTACCCAACACCACTTCCTGACTAACCTGGATTTCACTCAATTCCTCCTTTGACCCGCGGTCCCCTGCTATTTCCGGCAGATTATTTATCTCTTCCTCAGTGAAGACGGAACCAAAGTAGTTACTCAATTGGTCCGCCATATCCTTGTTCCCCATGATCAATTCACCTGTTTCTGACTGCAAGGCACCTACATTTGTTTTTACTAATCTCTTTCTCTTCACATATCTATAAAACCTTTTGCAGTCAGTTTTTATGTTCCCTGCCAGTTTTCATTCATAATCTATTTTTCCTTTCCTAATTAAGCCCTTTGTCCTCCTCTGCTGGTCTCTGAATTTCACCCAGTCCTCTGGTATACTGCTTTTTCTGGCTACTTTGTACGCATCATCCTTTGCTTTGATACTATCCCTGATTTCCCTTGTTATCCACGGATGCACTACCTTCCCTGATTTATTCTTTTGCCAAACTGGGACGAACAATTTTTGTAGTTCATCATGCAGTCTTTAAATGTCTTCCATTGCATATCCACCGTCAACCCTTTTAGAATTAATTGCCGGTCAATCTTGGCCAATTCACGTCTCATACCCTCAAAGTTACCTTTCTTTAAGTTCAGAACCATTGTTTCTGAATTAACAATGTCACTCTCCATCCTAATGAAGAACTCGACCATATTATGGTCACTCTTGCCCAAGGGGGCACGTACAACAAGACTGCTAACTAACCCTTCCTCATTACTCAATACCCAGTCTAAAATAGCCTGCTCTCTCGTTGATTCCTCTACATGTTGATTTAGATAACTATCCTGCATACATTCCAAAAAACCCTCTTCCTCAGCACCCCTGCCAATTTGATTCACCCAATCTATATGTAGATTGAAGTCACCCATTATAACTGTTTTGCCTTTGTCGCACGCATTTCTAATTTCCTGTTTGATACCATCCCCAACTTCACTACTACTGTTAGGTGGCCTGTACACAACACCCACCAGAGTTTTCTGCCCCTTAGTGTTTCGCAGCTCTACCCATACCGATTCCACATCCTCCAAGCTAATGTACTTCCTTTCCATTGCATTAATCTCCTCTCTAACCAGCAACGCTCTTACCCCTTATACAATTTTGTTGGAAAGTGGCCCTTTTTGATTTTTGCCCTGGTTTTGTCTGCCTGCCACTTTTACTTTTCACCTTGCTACTATTGCTTCTACCCTCATTTTACACCCACCTGCCTCTCTGCTCTTGTACCCATCCTCCTGCCACCTTGGTTTAAATCCTTCCTGACAGCACTAGCAAAAACACTCCCAAGGACATTGGTTCCATTCCAGCCCAGGTGCAGACTGTCCTGTTTGTACTGGTCCCACCTCCCCCAGAAATGGTTCCAGTGCCCTAAAAAATTTGAACCCCCCCCCCCCTGCACCATTTTTCAAGCCACGTATTCATCTGCAATATCCTCCTATTTCTACTCTGACTGGCCAGTGGTACTGGTAGTAATCCAGAGATTATTACCTTTGAGGTCCTACTTTTAAGTTTATCTCCTAGCTCCCTAAATTCACCTTGTAGGACCTCATCCCTTTTTTTACCTATATCGTTGGTGCCAATACGCACCACGACAACTGGCTGTTCACCCTCCCTCTCCAGAATGTTCTGCAGCCGTTCAGTGACATCCCTGACCTTTGCACCAGGGAGGCAACATACCATCCTGGAGTCTCGTTTCCGGCCGCAGAAACAACTATCTATTCCCCTGACAATTGAATCCCCTATTACTATTGCCCTTCCCCTCTTTTTTCCCCCCTCATGTGCTGCAGAGCCACCCATGGTGCCATGAACTTGGCTGCTGCTGCATTCCCCTGATGAGCCATCTCCCTCAACAGTATCCAAAATGGTATAGCTGTTTAGGAGGGAGATGACCGCAGGGGACCCCTGCACTACCTGCCTACTACTTTGCTGGCTATTGGCCACCCAATCCCTTCCTGTCCCCTTACCTTTTACCTGTGGTGTGACCAACTCACTGTACGTGCTATCCACGACTTTCTCCGCATCGTGGATGCTCCAGTATGAATCCAGCCGCAGTTCCAATCATTCAATGTGGTCTGCCAGGAGCTGCAGCTGGACACACTTCCTGTAAATGTAGTCACCAGGGACACCGACCATATCCCTGATCTCCCACATGTTGCAGGCTGAACAAACCACAGGGCCAATCTCCACTAACATATCTTACTCCCAGATTGCTCTGTATTAAATATTTTAAAACAGAATGAGAGAGAGAAAACCAGAGAAAACCGACGCTGGCCATGGGGAGAAGGTACTAACTCCACACAGTCAGGATTGTACCCGAGTCTCTGGCGCTGTAAGGCAGCAACTCTACCGCTGCGCCACTGTGCCGTCCTGACACTTTTCTGGCATTTGGTCAAGGTTCAAGCCCTATGGGTGAATTTAACCAATATACAGAGCTCATTTTATAAACATTTAAACAGGTTTATTTTTCCATCCAGCATCGCTGATAGCCCACAACTCACAAAACCCACATATTATGAACACATGCATCCTGCTAAATTTAAAGACCTATTAATTATGAAGACCTCTCTCATTTCCTAATGACTTACATTACGAGGTTTGATCGGGACTCGTTCATGATTCATGCTCATCCCTGGAATGACAACCGTCATTTTCCGTGGGCCTTTAAACCCAAGGACATTGGTCTCCTGGAGAGAAATACCAGTTATTACAGTAATAAATTATAACAATATTATTGCACATAAATACCAAGTTCATATCACGGACACTGCACCTGTCAAATACAAGGTCAGCAAACTTGGTACCTACATTCCCAGATTGTTTAGTTAAGAAGTTGGTCAGATTCCACACTGGATAAAACACCAGGTCCTGACGGATTTAGTAATGAATTCTATAAAAGTTATATGACATATTTACACCACACCTACAGAAAATGTATACATATGCCTTTAAAGAACAATAACTACCTGAAACACTAGGAGAATCAACGATTACATTAATACTTAAGAAAGATAAAGATGTGGAAGAACAGAGCTATTGTGTTGTTAAACACAGATCAAAAAATATTAGCGAAAATATTAGCTAGAAAATTAAGTAAGTATGCTAGTAAATTAATACATCCAAATCAAACGGAGTTTATCCCTAAGAGACAATCATTTAATACTTTGAGACGTCTACTCAATATGATGCATTCCCACCAAATTGAAGATCAAAAACTTTCAATTATTTTGTTGGGTGCAGAGAAAGCATTCGATCAGGTAAAATGGGATTATATGGTTAAAGTATTGCAAAAATTCCAACAGGGAGAGAATTTCATTCTATGGATTAAATTATCATATAATAAGCCAACAGCCAGAATATTAACTAATAACATTTTATCTACGAAATTTCAATTGTCAAGAGTTAATAGACAAGGATGTTCACTATCACCGCTGTTATTTGCTCTTATAATTGAACCCAAGCGGAAAGAATTAGAACTCATCTGAATATCCATGGCTATAATACAAAATATTCAAATAATAAAATATAATATACGCTGATGATGTACTATTGTACATCACTATACCAAATATATTAAATTCGAGGATTTCGGATCATTTTCAGGATACAGAATAAATTGGAATAAAAGTGAAATCATGTCAATAAAACCGAAAGATTCTACACATCTTTTACAGTTTCCTTTTAAAATGGCTATAGAAAAATGTAAATATTTGGTATTGAAATTACTACAAGATATCAAGACATGTTTAATGCAAATTATAATCCTTTACTTAAGAAATTATATAATTTAATTAAATTCTGGAAAACTCTTCCGATGTCTTTAATAGGCTGAATAAATGCTATAAAAATGATTTTTCTACCACAAATTTTATACCTGTTCCAATCAATTCCAATATACCTACCCAAAAAGTTAAAAAAAAACAAACTGGATTCAGACATTACAAATTTTATATGGGATTATAAGTCCCATAGAATACAAAGAACACACTTGAATAAACCCAAAGCAGTAGGGGGATTAGCACTCCCTAATTTTATGTATTACTATTGGTCTGTAAATATTAGAATATGATTCAATTGCTGGATAATTCTTCCCAGCAACTGGATAGGATTATTATGGAGAAAGATGACTGCTCCCCTTGTAATATTGGAGCAATCCTTCTTTCACCAATGAAGTTGAATAATACAAATTGTACAATTAGAATTTGGAAACAAATAAAATACAACTTAAAATTAAGAAATGTATCTATCTCCTATAGTTAAAAACCCTTCGTTTAATCCCTCAATTATAGATAAAGCATTTATACAATGGGAAAGAGCAGGAATTAAAACGTTGGGAAATTTGTATGAAATGGGAAAATTACTATCATTTAAACAATTACAACTAAAGTACAATTTGGGAAACAATCAGTATTTCAAATATTTCCAAATATGTGACTATCTGAAAAAATATGCACAAGAATATTACAATATGCAACCCCACTTTTTAAAAAGGGAGGGAGAGAAAAAACAGGGAATTACAGATCAGTTAGTCTAACATCGGTAGAGGGGAAAATGCTAGAGTCAGTTATTAAAGATGCGATAGCAGCACATTTGGAAAGCGGGCAAAGCGGGATAGCAGCACATTTGGAAAGCATGGCAGATGCAGTATAATGTGGATAAATGTGAGGTTATCTACTTTGGCGGCAAAAACAGGAGGGTAGACTATTATCTGAATGGCGGCCGATTAGGAAAAGGGGAGACACAACGAGACCTGGGTGTCATGGTACACCAGTCATTGAAAGTAGGCATGCAGGTGCAGCAGGCAGTGAAAAAAGCGAATGGTATGTTGGCATTCATAGCAAAAGGATTTGAGTACAGGAGCAGGGAGGTTCTACTGCAGTTGTACAGGGTCGTGGTGAGGCCACACCTGGAGTATTGCATACAGTTTTGGTCTCCTAATCTGAGGAAAGACATTCTTGCCATAGACGGAGTACAGAGAAGGTTCACCGGACTGATTCCTGGGATGGCAGGACTTCCATATGAAGAAAGACAGGATAGACTCGGCTTGTACTCGCTGGAATTTAGGAGATTGAGGGGGGATCTTATAGAGATGTACAAAATTCTTAAGGGGTTGGACAAGCTAGATGCAGGAAGATTGTTCCCGATGTTGGGGAACTCCAGAACAAGGGGTCACAGTTTAAGGATAAGGGGGAAGTCTTTTAGGACCGAGATGAGAAGATCTTTTTTCACGCAGAGAGTGGCGAGTCTGTGGAATTCTCTGCCACAGAAGGTAGTTGAGGCCAGTTCATTGACTATATTTAAGAGGGAGTTAGATGTGGCCCTTGTGGCTAAAGGGATCAGGGGGTATGGAGAGAAGGCAGGTACAGGATACTGAGTTGGATGATCAGCCATGATCATATTGAATGGCGGTGCAGGCTCGAAGGGCCGAATGGCCTACTCCTGCACCTATTTTCTATGATTCTATGAATATGCAATCAGATTTACTGGATGAAGCAATGAATACAAAGGCTGAATCAGCAAAATTATTATTATTATTATATATATACATATACACATACACATATATATATAACATTAATATTCTAAATGCAGAAATACCACAACTGAAGGTATTAGAAGGGGCTGGGAACAAGAATTAATTATCAAAATTTCCAAAGAAAGGTGGGAAGAACACTTACTAAATGTGCATAAATGTTCAATTATCGTAAGACACACTTTAATACAATTTAAAATCTTACATAGGTTATACTATTCAAAAACTAAAATAAGTAAACTTTTTCCCAACGTCTCACCTATTTGTGATAAATGCCAAGAAGCTACTATAGCACACTCATTTGTTTTTTGTACAAAAATTCAAAGATTTTGGACGGAAATTTTTGAAATCTTTACAAAATTATTTAAAATAAAACTGACACCATAGGCAGAATGGATTGTTTTTGGAACAACGGAAGGTAGCCCTGAATTAAATGTTTCAAAATAATCTATTTGAACACGGCTTAATAACAGGAAAAAAGCTAATCTTAAAATTCTGGAAAAAATGCTCCCACACCAACAGTAAATATGTGGATTTCAACTATGTTTGAAACAATACATCTGGAAGATATGAGACTTCGCCTGGCAGGAAAATCAGATCGCTTCTATAAGATTAATAGCAAAAGGATAACGAGGGATAAAATTGGACCATTAGAGAACCAGAATGGACAGCTATCTGCAGAGCCAAAAGAGATGGGGGAGATATTGAACAATTTCTTTTCTTCGGTATTCACCAAGGAGAAGGATATTGAACTCTGTGAGTTAAGGGGAAAAAGTAGAGTAGCTAAGGAAACTATGAGATTCAAAGAGGAGGAAGTACTGACACTTTTGAAAAATATAAAAGTGGATAAGTCTCCAGGTCCTGACAGGATATTCCCTAGGACACTGAGGGAAGTTAGTGTAGAAATAGCAGGAGCTATGACAGAAATATTTCAAATGTCATTAGAAACGGGAATAGTGCCGGAGGATTGGCGTACTGCGCATGTTGTTCCATTGTTTAAAAAGGGTTCAAAGAATAAACCTAGCAATTATAGACCTATTAGTTTGACGTCAGTGGTGGGCAAATTAATGGAAAGGATACCTAGAGATAATATATATGAGCATCTGGATAAACAGGGTCTGATCAGGAACAGTCAACATGGATTTGTGCCTGGAAGGTCATGTTTGACAAACCTTCTTGAATTTTTTGAAGCGGTAACTAGGGAAATTGATGAGGGTAAAGCAGTGGATGTTGTCTATATGGATTTCAGTAAGGCCTTTGACAAGGTTCCCCATGGAAGGTTGGTTAAGAAGGTTCAACCTTTGGGTGTTAATGGCGGAGTAGCAAGATGGATTCAACAGTGGCTGAATGGGAGATGTCAGAGAGTAATGGTGGATGGCTGTTTGTCAGGTTGGAAGCCGGTGACCAGTGGGGTGCCTCAGGGATCTGTGTTGGGTCCACTGTTGTTTGTCATGTACATCAATGATCTGGATGATGGGGTGGAAAATTGGATAAGTAAGTATGCAGATGATACTAAGATAGGTGGTGTTGTGGATAATGAAGTAGATTTTCAAAGTCTACAGAGAGATTTGGGCCATTTGGAAAAGTGGGCTGAAAGATGGCAGATGGAGTTTAATGCTGTTAAGTGTGAAGTGCTACATCTTGGCAGGACAAATCAAAATAGGACATACATGGTAAATGGTAGGGAATTGAGGAATGCTGTGGAACAGAGGGATCTAGGAATAACTGTGCATAGTTCCCTGAAGGTGGAATCGCATGTAGATAGGGTGGTAAAGAAAGCCTTTGGTGTGCTGGCATTTATAAATCAGAGCATTGAATATAGGAGTTGGGAAGTAATGTTAAAATTGTACAAGGCATTGGTAAGACCAATTCTGGAGTATGGTGTACAATTTTGGTCGCCTAGTTATAGGAAGGATGTCAACAAAATAGAGAGAGTACAGAGGAGATTTACTAGAATGTTGCCAGGGTTCCAGCAACTATGTTACAGAGAAAGGTTGAACAAGTTAGGTCTTTATTCTTTGGAGCGCAGAAGGTTAAGGGGGGACTTGATTGAGGTCTTTAAAATGATGAAAGGGATAGACAGAGTTAAAGTGGATACGTTTTTCCCTTTGAGGGTAGGGAAGATTCAAACAAGAGGGCATGACATGAGAATTAAGGGACAGAAGTTTCGGGGTAACATGAGGGGAAACTTCTTTACTCAGTTCTGTGGCTGTGTGGAATGAGCTTCCAGCAGAAGTGGTGGAGGCAGGATCGATTTTAACATTTAAAAGTAAAGTGGATAGGTATATGGATGTGAAGGGAATGGAGGGGTATGGTCTGAGTGCAGGTAGATGGGACTAGGGGAAAACAAATGGTCGGCACGGACTGGAAGGGGCGAGAGGGCCTGTTTCCGTGCTGTAATTGTTATATGGTTTATATGGTTATAAGATGCGGCCACAGCCACGACAAGCAGCACGACGTCCCCCCAAAACGCCATACACCAAGACCCGCCGTTGCCCATGGAGGTAAGGGGGTCTGGTTCGTCTAAGGAAGTAGCAATTGTAACCTCACAAGTAGGGGGACGGTTGCGGGCATTTCGTGGTGCTAGGGATGCAATAACCACAGACACGTTTTATTATTCTACAATGTGGTCTGCATTTATAGATCTACTACAAGGATAGGATGCAAGAGTACCTCAAAAAGGTTCCGGCGTCGGGTCTTGGTAAAGGGGGATGAAAAACTGCCGAGTTGGTAAATTCCTTTTGTGTGATGTTTATAATAAAGTAACTGGCGTTTCCTTTTTTCTTCTTTCTCTCTATTTTTTTTTCCTAGGGTCTACCTCTTAATCTCCTTTCTCTAACTTCGACCAAGGGCTCGTTTTTCTTTCCCTTCGTCACGCTGCTTCACTTTCACTACTCTATCTCACTTTCCCTACTTTCTCTGTTTCTATTCTTTTTCTTTAATAGCTTTAAAAATTAAAGGGTACATGATTGTAATAATATATGGGACGCACACTGATGTAATTTACTGTACCTCTAATAAAATTTAAAAACAATTTTTTTAAAGATTCCACATTGGGGTAGAATGGGAAGTTTTTGCTACTACTTGCTCCCATTGAATTGGCTCTTGCAAATTCCAAACATCTGAGTATTTAAAATCTTGCACAAAATAATTCTATTCATTTAAAACAACACTTTTTTAAAAAGAGCCAAAAGATACCATGTCTGGCATGTGTTTTGCGGGTGATTGTGGAGTGCCAGAAATAATTTAAACTGCAGTTCATATTTATTAAAACAAATTCTAAGGAATTACTCGTCCAAGATCTACAGGATTCATAAATACATTTAAAATGTATAGCTCAGTTGGAACAGGCAGATTGAGTATCTAGAAGGCTAGCCAAAGTAATCTTGCCATATTGTATACTGGTAAAATACCGTATACTCACGTAACAAATCGCAGCTAATTCTTGCCTGGTATTGGCTTCGTCAAGTAATCCAACTGCTTTAGCTGGATTGACGCCATTATCATAGATTGTAAACTTGGTTCCCATTAAATTTGACCTAATTGTAAAGAAAACCACACACTGATTAGCATTAATCACAACATGTATTCTCTGAATCCCAAATGACTCCTCAGTACACTCCCACTTACTCAGCAGAACCTCAAAGACCCATTTGATTTTAAGAGTGCAATTCATTTTGATTAATCGTGCGTTGTCCTGTTGTCATTACAGTCTGTAGTGCAGACTCATCCTCAGGCAATAATGGTAGACACAAAATGCTGGAGTAACTCAGCGGGGCAGACAGCATCTCTGGAGAGGAATGGGTGACATTTCGGGTCGAGAGCCTTCTTCAGGCAATAATGTTGTTTTACCTACTGTATCTACTAATAGCAAATACAGATAATAGTCAAGGTTCCACCACCGGGTGGCGCCAGCAATGGCTGCCTCGCCAATAGTCTGTCTGTCCCTTCCTTGATTGATGTTTTAATAGTATGTGTTAAATGTATGTTTTTAGTGTTCTTTAGCTTGTTTTATGTGGGGGGTGGGGTGGGGGGTTGGGGGAAACTTTTTAAATCTCTTACCTTGACGGAGTTGCAACTTTTTTCCATATCGTATCTCCGTCCACAGTGCAGCCTATCATCGAGGAGTTGGCGGTCTTTGCTGGAGATCGATTTGGGAGCTCCAACTGCGGGAACCTGCGGGACTTAACATCGCAGAGCTCGCCATCCCTTTACAAGGGAACGACCTCTGTACTCCAACCGTGGGAGTCTGCAGATTTTAACATCGTGGAGCTCGTGGTCTCTGGTCAGAGACCGACTTCGGGAGCTCCAAGCCGCAGGTGTTTCGATCGCCACCATGCAGGAGCTTCGATCACAGGTTGCGGGAGCTTCGATCACCCCGAATGCAGATAGATGGTTCAACTGCCCCGACCGCAGGAGAATAAAGAGGAAAAAGATTGGACTTTATTGCCTTCCATCACAGTAAGGAATGTGGGGAATCCGCTGTGATGGATGTTTATGTTAACTTTTATGTAGTTGTGTGTCTTGTTGCTTTTTCTTTAGTATGGCTGTATGGTCATTAGCATATTGGCACACGTGACAATAAAAGACCCTTGAAACCTTTGAGGTTCAGGAAGAGAACCACTTCCCGTTCGAGTCCAGTAGAATGAGAACATTACAGCACGGGACCATTCTAACTGTTTGCAAGAATAATCAATTTCTCAGCATGTTTCCCACAGGAATAATTTATTTTTGATTTCAATTCCTTTTAGCATGTCACCATTGAAACAGCTTCCACCACTTTTTTAGGCAACGAATTCCAGATCATAAACTCTGGCAACGCGATTTTTTGTTGTTGTCACCTTTAGTTCATTTGCCATTCACCTTTAAGCCAAGTATTCAGATTATCATTCCTTATATCAATGAAAACAGTTTCACTTTGTGTGAATTTTGAACACTTCTTGCAAATCACATTGTAAATGTTTCTATTCTGAGGAAACTGTTCAAGCCTTTGTAGTCCACCCATTTAGCCAACACCTCTTATCCCTAGAACAATTGCAGTACATCTTTCTGTGATTACGGCATCCTAGACCTGATGTACTACACTGATACTTGTAACACATGGGGTGTCTAATGAAGAAAGACCAGTCAGGCAATTAGCAAAGTGGGGTGGAAGATTGCAACCTTCACGTGGTTTGACTAATGCAATCAACTCGACGTGCACAAACGGAAGATCAAATAGAACAAGTTGCCCAACAACTTTAGGCTGTGCACGCCACACGAAAGAAGATTAGCAAAGTATGTTGAGGGACTTGACTGAAACAGCCAAGATCCTGAGTGTTTTTAACAAGGTGGATGTAGCAAGGACATTTATTCTTGTGGAAGAATCTAAATCTTGGGGTCACTGTTTGAAAATAAGCATTTGCCAATTTAAGACAGAGATTGTCAAAAAGTTGGTGGTCTGTGGAATTCTCATTTGCATAGAGGGGAGTGAAGTAGTGGCTCTAAATATAGAAACATAGAAATATAGAAATTAGGTACAGGAGTAGGCCATTCGGCCCTTCGAGCCTGCACCGCCATTCAATGTGATCATGGCTGATCAACCACTCAGTATCCCGTACCTGCCTTCTCTCCATACCCTCTGATCCCCTTAGCCACAAGGGCCACATCTAACTCCCTCTTAAATATAGCCAATGAATTGGCCTCAACTTCCCTCTGTGGCAGAGAGTTCCAGAGACTCACCACTCTGTGTGAAAAAAGATCTTCTCATCTCGGTCCTAAAAGACTTCCCCCTTATCCTTACGTGGGACCTTGTCGAAAGCCTTCTGGAAGTCCAGATATACCACATCCACTGGTTCTCCCTTATCCACGCTACTAGTTACATTCTCGAAAAATTCCACAAGATTCGTCAGACATGATTTACCTTTCATAAATCCATGCTGACTTTGTCCAATGATTTCACCACTTTCCAAATGTGCTGTTATCCCATCTTTAATAACTGACTCTAGCAGTTTCCCCACTACCGATGTTAGACTAACTGGTCTGTAACTGATATCTGGTCATTCAGCATGGAAACAGACCCTTCAGCCCAAATTGTCAATGCCAACCAAGATGCCCCAACTAAGCTGGCCCGCGCCTAGCCCATACCAGTCCAAACCTGAAACGTCACCTATCCATTCCCTCCACAGATGGTGCCTGGCTCTTCTTGCACTTTGGCTTTAGCTCATTATCATATGTACTGGACTATATAAATATAGTACATACCACCAACTCATCCAAATGCACCTACCTTAATTTCCCTATGTAGCTCTCAGCTTCCCGTGATAAATCTGTTGCATCAACCGATATTAAATAATTGGACGTTTTGCTTTTTTTTCTTTTTCTTCCAGCTAATAAAAACACCTGTGAAAAAAAAAAGCTTATATAGAACTCTGTGCTTATCATAGTCAATCTCTTCACTTTAACCTGCTTCAGTTTCCAGCAAAATAATAATTTTCCTCTTTCAAGAGGATTGGGTTATTTGATAAAATGGTGACTCAGTGCTGCAAGATTCAGCCTTGCATACTAATAGCATAGAGTCTCAGATGTTTCCAATACAGTCACAACTTGGATAATCATCCCTTCACATCCCGGGTAGCTGGGAGAGTTCACAAGTCTGACTGAGGCAGAATGAAGTTCTCTCTCTCTCTCTCTCTACACTGCCAGATGACAGCACCAAGCGTCCATGACAACGCGCAAAAACTGGGCTGAAAACATGCTCATCTACAACGACAGCATATTGCAGCACAGAAACAGGCCCCTCTGCCCAACTTGCCTATGCCGAACAAAATGTTTCATATACACGAGTCCCACCTGCCTGCGTTTGGCCCATATCCCTCTAAACCTGTTTATCCATGTACCTGTACAAGTGTCTTTTCTATGTTACAGCATCTGCCTCAGCTACCTCCTCTGGCAGCACGTTCCTTATACCCATTTTGTATTTGATTTATCCTAATTATTACCTTACCAAACCTTGGCAAAGCAATATGTCTGCCATGTAAAATCCAATTCATAATGAATTTGATTGTTCTATCTGGGACATATGACAATAAAACACTCTTGACTCTTGGATGCATAGTTTTGCTGGCTTATCCCTTGATATACATCCCCTTTAACTTGCACGTTAAACTTAGTTCTATTGGTGACACAACTGAACTTGCACCAAGATGCCATGTTTGCAGATAAAGTGTGGACAGATTACAGCATAAACCTCTCTCTATGTAGAAAGGGAACCAGCCAGTTACAGCGGAACTAGTGAAACTTTTGAAAGATGCTGTGAAGACTGTTGGAGCTGCTGAATCACTGTCTGTTTTGCTTCCATTTAAGTGTCAGCAAGGGTCGCCTCACCTTCTTGCCATCGTCCCGTTCGAGGTGCATGAAGTAGGTTGGGTACAGACCACGGTCCACTCCCTTCTTGTCCCGGGTGATCCTGCACTGGATCGTTATTCCCCGGGCGGCAGGTCTTAGTGCAAATTCCTCCAAGTCGTCCACGTCCAAGTTTAAGCCTGATCCAGGAGACGGGAGAGAGGCAGCAGATGGTTCCTGCAAACCATGAGGGAAGATCTCAATGTTGTATACATTAACTCACCCATGGCTGTCTGGAATTGTATGCCAATATAAGAGCCAATAGACATGTGCAGGAGGAGGCCATTCGGCTCTTCGAGCCAGCACCACCATTCAATGTGATCATGGCTGATCATCCCCAATCAGTACCCCATTCCTGCCTTCTCCCCATATCCCCTGACTCCGTTGCCATTGCAACATAGAAACAAAGAAAATAGGTGCAGGAGGAGACCATTCAGCCCTTCAAGCCAGCACCGCCATTCATGTGATCATGGCCGATTGTCCACAATCAGTAACCCGTGCCTGCCTTCTCCCCATATCCCTTGTCTATCTCAGGTGGTGGATACAGACGTGGACACAAAATGCTTTAGTAACAGTGGGTCAGGCAGCATCACTAGAGAAAAGGAATAGGCGACGTTTCTGGCCAGAACCCTTCTCCGTGTAGCCAGTTTGGGTTAAAACGTGTTCGTAGAGCAGTAGGAATCACAAAGGGAGGGGGCAGCGAGAGGGGGTCTCACGGAACTCCCATCAGAGGGAGGAGGAAAACCTCTTCAAAGACGGCTTGCCTAGAGGAGCTTTTGCAGTGGTGCAGACTTTGAAGAGTATGCCTACTTCTCTCCGACTGAAATTCTGCAACACCCTCTCTCACTGCTCCCCCTCTGTGATTCCCACTGCCCCCTGGCTCTACGACCATGTTTTAACCCCGACTTGCTCCACGAAGAAGGGTTTTGACCCGAAACATCGCCTATTCCTTGTCTCCAGTTACTACCTGACCTGCTGAGTGGTCAGCCAGGGAAATGCCTAGCTCTTTGTCTAAAAGTCAAAAGGACACGTGACAGGAGTAGAATTAGGCAATTTGACCCATCGTCTACTCTGCCATTCAATCATGGCTGATCTATCTCTCCCTCCTAACCCCATTCTCCTGCCTTCTCCCCATAACCTCTGACACCTGTAGTAATCAAGAATCTAGCTATCTCTGCCTTAATAATATACACTGACCTGGCCTCCACAGCCTTCTGTGGCAAAGAATTCCACAGATTCACCACCCTCTGACTAAAGACATTTCTCCTCATCTCCTTCCTAAAAGTAATTGAATCAACAGAATCAACATCTAAAGTGGAATGAATCTCTCACCTTGATGGACTGTTTACTGCTGGCAGACGAGGGCCTGACATTTTCATAACTCTGAGAGCCCGAAGTATTATCATTCTCCCCGTCTTCGTCTTCTTCGAAGTTCATGCTTCCAGAGATTCCTAAATTTTAAAAAAAAAGTTAAATATTTAATTGTGTTAAATAAAGGCCTGCTACACAAAATAAAATACACTTGATATAGATCATCATGACCTTGTAATGCTTTTGTTCAAGAGTCACTAAATTGGTTGAGGTTTGTCCAAGTTGGGAGAGAACGAGGTTGCTTTGAAAACCTGTAAAATGTATTCTGACCGAAGATAGACACAAAATGCTGGAGTAACTCAGCAGGACAGGATAGAAGGAATGGGTGACTTTTCAGGTCGAGACCCTTCTTTAGATTGAATCAGGAGGGAGATATAGAGATAAGGAAATGTTCTGACATTTGTTTGATGTATTGAGGCGCACACACACACGGAACGAAGGGCGATACGACACATGCAGGTAGTTGGCGGTTAAAATTGGCATCAGAGTCGGCACAGGCTTTGTGAGCCAAAATGCCTTCTCATGTGGTGTACATTTACATGTTTACATTAAAAATAACAATTTATTTTAACACAGTATTCCTCCTTTGCTTTTTCAGGCTTGCTTCCTTAAACCGCTCCATAATTTCATATTTTAGATCCATGAGCACAACTAGGCATTATTTTATTTTCTTCAATAATGCATATTCCAACACAAACCGTTTGCGATCACGGCATTCTATCTGTGATTGCAGCCAATCGCTTCAGTAAACTGATCCACAGTTTGGCCTTCATGAGGGATGTGGATAGGTGGGGCAGGAATGTGTCAAATGGGCCATAATGTGAGAAACTGTGAAAGTCTTGTCTTGAAAGGCAAGAAATGGCTGAGCTGTGTGTTGCAGAGGGATGTGGTTTGACATGCAGTTACAACAAGCAATGGGGAAAGTTGTCAAAAGATTGATGGAAAGATACAGCATGGAAACAGGCCCTTCAACCCACTGTGTCCATTCTCACCCGTTCACATTAGTTCTACGCTATCCCACTTTCTCATCCACTCCCTACACACTAGGGACAATTTACTGAGGCCAATTAACCTACAAACCTGCACATCTTTGGGAATTGGGAGGAAACCGGAGCACCCGGTGGAAACCCACGTGGTCATAGGGAGAACGTGCAAACCCCACATACTCAGCACCCTAGGTCAGGATCAAACCTGGGTCTCTGGCATTGTGGGTAGCAGCTCTACCAGCTGCACCAGTGATTATCATTTATTATTAAGGGAATAAAATGCAAAAATGTTATTCATCCTATAATCTGAGACGTCTATTCAATGTCATGTACTCAAAAAGAGTGAATGATATTGAACTAGCTGTCATATCCTTAGATGCTGAAAAAGCATTTGACCAGGTTGAATGGCCATATTTATTTAAAATAATGCAGAAATTTCAACTGGGGGATAGATTTTCCAAATGGGTAAAAATCATATACTCGAATCCAACTGCAAGAATATTAACAAATCAAATGCTATCAGCAAAATTTAATCTCTTTAGGGGTTGTGGACAAGGATGCCCGTAATCACCATTACTATTTGCTCTGGTAATAGAACCATTAGCCGAAATGATTAGATCTGAACCAGAAATATATGGATATAATACCAAAACTACAACAAATAAAATATCTCTATACGCAGATGACATCTTAATTTATATTACAAAACTGGAGATTAGTATTTCCAATCTATTTAATGTTATAACTAAGTTTAGTACATTTTCTGGGTATAGAATTAATTGGAATAAAAGTGAAATTATGCCTATAACTGGAATAAAATTAAATATATTAGAACATTTCCCACTTAAAATAGTCACGGACAAACTCAAATATCTAGGAATTAATGTATCTAAGTCCTATAACTGTCTATTTAAATATAATTACCCTCAATTATTAAATAAACTAAAAAAAAATATTTCATATTGGAAAAGTCTACCTCTATCAATGATCGGTAGAATAAATGCTATAAAAATGATTTTTTTTACCACAATTGTTATATTTATTTCAAGCCATCCCTTTATATCTCCCTAAAATGTTTTAAAAAAAATAGATACTTTGGTTAATAGTTTTATTTGGGACCATAAAAACCATCGAATAAGTAAAAAACATCTATGCAAATCTAAAATAAATGGTGGACTAGCACAACCAAATTTCTTATATTATTTCTGGGCAGTTCAGATTAAGAATATGAATTTTTGGTTGGTAAATTTAGATCATGAACCAAGCTGGCTAAAGATGGAAAAGGAAGACTGCCTTTTGATGTAGGTTCGATTCTTTTTGCACCAAGGGAAGTACAAAAAAAAATGTATGGTGACAACCCAATAATTCATAGCAATAGACATATTTGGAAACAAATAGTTAAGACCCTACATATGGATAATTTGTCACTTTGTTTGCCAATTATGAATAATCCCTTGTTTAGGCCCTCTGTTTTGGACAAGGGGTTTAGACACTGGAATGATTTAGGAATTAAAAGGATAGAACACCTTTACAAGAAAGGAAAATTTCTTTCATTTCAAGAGTTACAGGATATTTATGGATTGCAGTCAAATAACATATTTAGGTATTTACAAATTAGAAACTATATTAAGTCAAATACGCAAGACTATAAAAATAGAAAACCAGGATTATTAGATGAATTGTTTAATAAACACCCAAATACTGAAAAATTAATAGCGTATATATACAATACTATTTTGGATAGGGAAATCCCAACTTCGGAAATATATCGACAAACATGGCAAAATGAAATAGGTTTATCTATAACGAAGGAAATTTGGGAAGAAATCCTACAACGTATACATCGCTGCTCATTAAATGCTAGACATATTGATACAATTTAAGGTATTACACAGATTACATTATTCAAAAACGAAATTAAATCGAATTTATCCTAATATTTCTCCTATTTGTGTTAAATGTCAGAACTTGGAAGCTAACTTAACGCATAGTTTTGTAACATGTATAAAACTCAATTATTATTGGACAGAAATCTTTAGAGTTATCTCTGAAGTTCTTAAAATTAAACTGGACTCAGATCCAAAATTAATAATATTAGGAGTTCCGGATTCAAATTTAATATTAACAGTAAACCAAAGAAATTTCTTGGATTACTGTTTGATAATAGGGAAAAAATTAATACTGAAATTTTGGAAGAGAACATTATCCCCCACAATTAAAATGTGGACAGTGGAAATGTTGGAGACGTTGCATTTGGAAAGAATCAGATTTGTCCTAATGGACAAATACGAACTCTTTGAACAGATATGGTCTCCATATACATAATATTTGAAGGGGTAGTTGTTCTTGGCATCACAACTCAATGGGTACCCGGCAGGATTAGATGAAAATAACTCTGTTTTTCTTTTTGATTTGTATACATGTCTCTATTGATATTGCTATTTGAAATTGTGCTATTCACTATTAAGATGTATACTATAATCTCTTTTTTTAATATATATATATAATACTTTGTTTTAATTAAATACATATAACAAGAATATGTACATATATTTTTTTTTCTCTCTCTTCTCTTTCTCTTTCTATATAATCAAAATTATTATTTAATCACTATTCTTATTACTTTCTCAAAAATAGAAGTTTATAAGAATTATTCGTAACATTCGTATACTTATTGAAATAAGCTGGTTGTGTATTTGAAAAGTTGTTATACCGTTGTTATGATGGATTGCTTCTAATAAAAATATTATTACAAGAATAAAATGTAAAAATATGTAGGTGAGATCAGATGCATTTAATTGGAACCTGATCCGGAACTGAACTGTTCTATGTAGCACCAAGGAATATTCCCTACCTCTTTGTTCCATTATTTCTTGGATTTCTGGTTTTGTTGGAGTTTCCAAAAGTGCTTCAACATCATGATTTGCTGACAATGAATCACCAACAGAAAGGGTTTGGAGTCTGTTGCCAACATCGTGCACATCATTGTTCATTAAGAATCCTGGCCCATCAATATCTGCAGGGGTGGAAGCAATCTTATGTTAGTGCGACATAATAATGTTTAACATTGAGGATCACTTGTTCTATAATAATTCAACACCTCCACGCTGCTTATTGAGGCTTTTTGCATGATACGCCATTTAAAACCATCCAGCTTACTTACACTACACTCCAAAATCAATGAACATAATGTTCCTGCAACTTGCTTGTTAGAAAAGTGATCAAGTAACTCAGTTACACCGCAGCGGTATGAACACTGACTTGTCCAATTTCAGGTAGTCCTTGCTTTCTCCCTCCTTCCCCTCCCTTTCCCAGCCCTCCCACAGCCTATTGTCTCCGCCTCTTCCTTTCTTCTTCCTACCCCCCCCCCCACCCCCACATCAGTCTGAAGAAGGGACTCGACCCGAAAGGTCACCTATTCCTTCCCTCCATAGATGCTGCCTCACCAACTGAGTTTCTCCAGCATTTTTGTCTACCTTCATGTAACTCAGTTACATATGCCAGAAGTGATACAACTGAATAGCTGTAGAAACAAGAATCTGCAGATGCTGGTTTACCAAAGAAAGACGCAAAATGCTGGAGTAACTCAGCGGGTCAGGCAGCATCCCTGGAGAACACGGGCAGGTGACGTTTCAGGTTGACAGGAAGTGTCCCGACCCAAAACATCACCTATTCACGTTCTCCAGGGTTGCTGCCTGACCCGTTGAGTTACTCCAGCATTTTGTGTCTTTCCTTAAATAGCTGCAGATGGCACCAGGTGAGTGAAGTTGTGCCTGTCCATTCACTCTAGAGATGCTACCTGACCTGACGAGTTTCTCCAGCACTTGGTTCCAAAATCTGTGGCTCTTTGTGTCTCCTTGGCTTTTTCCTTCCCTGGCACTCTAGATCCTGGCTTGAGGTGGGAAACGTGTTCCCGATGTTGGGGGAGTCCAGAACCAGGGGCCACAGTTTAAGAATAAGGGGTAAGCCATTTAGAATGCAGATGAGGAAACACTTTTTCACACAGAGTTGTGAATCTGTGGAATTCTCTGCCTCAGAGGGCGGGGAGGCCAGTTCTCTGGATACTTTCAAGAGAGCTAGATAGGGCTCTTAAAGATTGCCGAGTCAGGGGATATGGGGAGAAGGCAGCAACGGGGTACTAATTGGGGATGATCAGCCATGATCACACTGAATGGCGGTGCTGGCTCGAAGGGCCGAATGGCCAACTACTGCACATATTGTCTATCCCGATTTATTTTTGCCAGTTTCATACCATTCTATTTCAATTTCACTCACCTGATACCATCTTCAGCACTGCATGCATACCATGTCTTGTGCATAACTCTTTCATTAATCTCTCTTCTCATTACCCCTGCAGCCCCATGTTAAATACTACTATTTCTAGATCTTGTTTTCTGCTCAGGCAGTCTGCATTCAATTTTCTCAAATGTCTGTTTTATTTTCTCTTTCAAACAGTAGATGTCTACCGAATATAATGTTTACATATCGGTTGTGTTGCTGCAGGTATGAATTTCATTGTTGCATTTCAAGACATATGGCAATAAAGTAATCTAGAACCTTGAGAGATTACAGAGACATCTTGTATTCCGAGGAGGGACACACAACAATGAAAGATCCAGCTTTAAACAATTCTACTTTTATGGCAATCAAAAAGTAGCAGCTTTCAGGGTTTTGAAGCTAACCTGGTTCGCCTTTGTCCCTTTCGATATCTCTGTTCAATTTGTTACCTCCTCGCAAATGTTTCCTTCTGTCTGGCCGTAAGGATTTTTCAAGAGGAAGTCCCACATCAGGTTTCTTTCTATCTCCTTCCGCTGATTTAAATAAAAGCAAAACAGTTTTTAGAGCACCTGCCAAAAAAAAGTTGTTTCTAATACTAATTTAGTTTAGTTTAGATACAGCACGGAAACAGGCCCTTCGGCCCACCCGACCAGCGATCCCCGCACACTAACACTGTCCTACACACACTTGGGACAATTTATAAATATACCAAGCCAATTAACCCACAAACCTGTGCGTCTTTGGAGTGTGGGGAGTAACCGAAGCTCTTGGAGAAAATCCACGGAGGACACGTGGAGAACGTTCAAACTCCATACAGACAGCACCTGTAGTCAGGATTGAACCCGGACCTCTGGCGCTGTGAGGCAGCAACTCTACGTCTGCGCCACCGTGACTAATTTATATTCGGCATGTCAACATATACATGGACAAATTCATCCACAAGCCATGGAAAAACAATGCAAATTATTCCATTTGTTATATTATTCTTGTGAAAACAAAATTGCTTAAGTACTGCCTTTCACTTCTAACTTGAACATTAACAGGGAACACCAAGTTTTGTGCATCTGGCTCCATGTGCGCCGTCAACGGACAGCATCCTATTGGGATGCATCACAGCTTGCATTAGCAACTGCTCTGCTCAACAGCTCAAGAAATCGCAGGTAGATGTGGACGCAGCCCAGCCCATCATGCAAACCTGTCTGGCCCTGTGAATTCCATCCTCGCTTCCTGGAAAAGTAGCCAGCATAATTAAGGACCACTCACACCCCGAGCATTCTCTCTTCCCGCTCTCCTGTCAGGCAGAAGCTTGAAAGTATGCACTACCAGATTCAAGAACAGCTTCTTTCTTCCCTGCTGTTTTAAGACTCTTCAACGGACCTGCCATAAGCTATGGACGTATCCCCAATCTCAAATTTTGCAGCCCTTGCACTTTTTGTTCCCTGCACTCTCTCTGTAGCTGTAACGCTATATTCTGCAACCTCTTTTCCTTTCACTTTTAAAACAATCTGTGTATAGCATGATTGTGCTGCTATATAGTATGGTTTGACCGAATTGCACACAAAACAGTTTTCCACTATTTTGGTAGTTATGATAATAATAACCCAACTTTCTGCCACCTGAAACTGGTTGAAACATTATGGCTTATCCACAGCAAACCTCTCTAAGCTAAAAAATGGCACACTCCACTCCAGTATTAGTTTATAGCATTTAATACATGAGCAAAATAACTCCATAGAATAAGTATTGGGTAGTTTCCTTCCCCAAGTTCTCCACAGATGCTGCCTGACCACTGAGTTACTTTGTGTCTTTTGTTAAACACCATCTAAACACGACACCATCTGGAGAAGGTAAACAACTGCTGAATGCTAACACAAAGCACTCGAGGCCTGAAATATGGGGAATTGTGTTAATGAGAAACAGGTACGTCAACAAAACCTTAATCTCATTATGATTATCCAGCCAGGCACAAAAGAGGAATCAGATGAACAAATGTCAAGGATATTAAGAAATATTCAATTAATACACCAGATTCACAGCTGGTGAGGCACGGTCAGTACATCCAGCCAGATGTGCCACACAGAAAGCTGGACTCCCAGTAGAGGCTGCACTCTGATCCACACTGGGATGAATAATATGCCTGCATGGGTGACAATCACCAATGTGACCAAGTGAGAGATCTACCCTAATAAATGGGATGCTATTCCTTTTATGGTTACAAATTCAAGCAATATTCAAGCACATCTACTTTTGCCTTTGTGAACACTTATGATTTTGAAACTTTCCAATAACAAGTGTAGAAAATCCAGTGTGCCACATCCACCCTCACAATAACTAATGTGGCACAGTGGCACAGCGGGTGGAGCTGCTACCTCACGATGCTAGAGATCGGGTTTGATTCTGACCTCAGGAGTCGTCTGTGTAGAGTTTGCATTTTCTCCCTGTGGCTGCGTGGGGTTTCCTCCCACATCCCAAAGACATGCGGGTTTATAGGTTAATTGGCCTCTGTGAGTTGTTCCTAGTGTGTGGGGAGTGGATGAAAAAGTGAGATAACATCCATTTGCCCAGCAATGGTGAACATACACACTTGCCTTACACAAGAATTCTTTCAAGTTCAAAAGCATTACTTTTTCATCGTTTTAGTGATATTATTATAAATTGGATAATATTATACAGCACAAACAGCTTCTTATCCATGCCAGGAGGAGTACATGATCTTAAAGAAAGGGATTATGTGAAGTACACGTTACTAACCATCCAGTATCCTGTGGGTGGTGATGGTGTTCGGGGACTCTACTAATGGGGATTGCTCCTCACATCGTTTTGGCTTCAACCTCCGTGGCTTGGCTTCATGGTTGGGCTGAACCATGAGAAGGTCCTGGCGTTTCTTCCTCTGCTTTTGTTCCAGCAATGCACGCTAGAGGAAAAAAAAGTGGATCAGTTTAGAAATGTGTTTACAAAGTATAAGAAAGAGAAGTTCAAGAACTAACATTAAAAACATTCTCGCAAACAGAAACTTGATTACAACTCGAGACAATCGTCTTTGAAGAATTACATTCATCTTACATGGCATTATCCCCCCAATTTTTCAAAAAGCAGACCATTCCTTCCAAGAAGTGTATTATATCTATTCTTCACTTGAACTTCCATCCAGCCATCCTTATCAGTCTTTGCTTAAATACATCTATCATCATTTGCCTCAGTAACCCAGGTAGTGTGTCCACCCTCCCGCTTCTACTGAATTCCCCACTTGATTTCTTCATAACTACTTTAGAGTTATGCGGCATCTGTATCCATATCCATACGATGATATGACGTAGGAGATGAATTAGGCCATTCAGTCCATCGAGTCTGCTCCACTAATCAATCATGGCTGATCTATTTTCCCTCTCAGCCCCATTCTCCTGCTTTCTCCCCATGACCTTTGATTCCCATACTAATCAAGAACCTATTCATCTCTGCTTTAAAAATACCTGATGACTTGACCTCTACCACCATCTGCGGCAACAAATTCTACATATTTACCACTTTCTGTCTAGAGAAATTCCTCCTCATCCCCATTCTAAATACGTCCTTTCATTCTGAGGCTGCACCCTCTGATCCTAGACTCTCCCATTACGGTAAATATCTTGTCCACATCCACTCTACCTAGGAGCATGATCAAGACATCTCTCAAATCTATCCGTGTGAACCTTTAATACTTTTAAAGATCTTTGTTGGATAACAAATTAGCCTATTTGTTCTTTCCCTTGAAGTAACTGCACACAATTGTGACAGCAACTTAAACGATGAACCATATCTTTGTTACCAGGACAAGTCAAGATGTTCAGGACTACTCAGCGAGTTTATGCAGCAAATAACTGAGTTATTTACATTGCTTCCATCAATTTTGCTCAGCCAGAGCATCAACAGGAGCAAATGTGATAAGTTGAGAAAATAATTACAGATGCTCTTTCCTCTTCAACACCATGCCTGTACAAGAAGCTGAAGTATCAAAACCCCGTGTCAGGAACTAGAATTTAATGAACACCAAGTTCATTAAACACAAAGACTGTGGTAGCCTGAAACAAGAGTCACCTCTTGCTTCTCACAACAATTAATCTCAATATTTTTTTGTTTTACTCACATTTGGTATCATTTATTCACCTTTATTTTTAAACTACATCTGTGTTATTTCAATTTTTACCCGATAACATAATCTTAAAAGCATAAGCAATAAAACAAATTGCACAGTACACATGGTCAATTAAAAGGAACCAAAAGCCTTTTCATAAAACAGCTACAACAATAAATGGCTGTGAAAAGTGGCCAAATCTGTCAGTATTGATTGAACAGAAGATAAATCAGGTTGCAAATTTTCATTTAGTCTTCAACAATATTATACCTGTTTCTCCAACTTCTGCTGTCGGAGGTTAATATTTTCATCGTCAAAGACACTGCGGAAAAAAAGCATAATTAATTACTGATGCATTGACATTTCGAACAGAAATATTGAGTCATAGAGCCATAAAGCAAGGAAACGGGTTCTTCAGTCCACCCTTAAATTCACCAACAATTCCAGAGTTTTAGGACAAATAAGTCAGAGCACAGGAGGGAGATTGATAAACTGATTAAATGACACCATAAACCTATGCCTTGTAGTTTTAGACATCCCACCACCCTTACCCCGGGAAAAAGACTATTCACCTTATCCACACCATAATTATTAATTTATACTGTTCACTTAATCAATGTGCAATATATTTCCAACAGTACCTGTTTGGTTATCAATTTGATTACTCAAAAGGATTGACATATCACTTTTTATACAACAGAATAACAGAACGTAAAGTTTTCCACACGGCAGATTTCTGAAGGGGATAAAACAATCCAAACCATTCTCATCCTAATAGCCTCTCAGCCAAAATGGAGTTGAGAAGGGGAGGGGAAGTTGAAGATGGGAAAGAGGCAGAAAGAGACAGAGCAAAACACCCTCCAAACCAGGAATAGTGACCAATGTGGAACAGAGCAAGGTAAATAAGTATTAAATTGGATTTAACTTCACCAGCTAGTCAATCAGTGCAATTCATTCAACAATTTGTTTTGCACTTAGAATCATAGAAAATAGGTGGAGTAGGCCATTCGGCCCTTCGAGCCTGCACCTCCATTCAATATGATCATGGCTGATCATCCAACTCAGTATCCTGTACCTGCCTTCTCCATACCCCCTGATCCCTTTAGCCACAAGGGCCACATCTAGCTCCCTCTTAAATATAGCCAATGAACTGGTCTCAACTACCTTCTGTGGCAGAGAATTCCACACTCACCACTCTCTGTGTGAGAAAAGATCTTCTCATCTCGAGTGATTCAGTGTTGAAAAACAGCTAAGATTGGTTGCATGCATTCACAGTCCCCAAAATCTGTACAACTTTTGTTTAATGGAACCAAACAAGTCCTGTTAGTGTCTAGTGGAGAATCTGAGAGGCAGCAGAGTATATGAGCTGGCATTTTTGCTGGAAAGAAAGCAGTGTTCAAGAATATGAGGAATCACAGCTCTGATTTCAGTAATGAGGAATATCATGAAGCTATACTGACATTGTCAAGAATAGCTTAGAAAGATTCTGTTCAAAAGATTTCCATAAACACACTCTGGCAAGAGGCAGATTCATAAATGCATGAATGTGTGGGAGACTGGGCTGGACCATGTGTGATCTGGCTGCCTGCCCAGCTGCGGAGGGCCAATCTCACTAGCCCCCGCACACTTAATTCAGGCAGTGTCGAGGCCTCAGGCAGCAGCCTCCTCGTCTCTGGAATGTCCTGTCCACTCTGCCAGAGGAAAAGCTGGGAGGGGTGGAGCTTTGGTTCTGGGAGAGTTTCAACATTCAGAATCATTCAAAAATCACGATAACTGATAGGTAGTGGGCGCCGTCCTGTATGGTATGGCAGCCCAGCCTGCAGCTGTCTGTGTTTCACTCTTTTTTTAATTTTTAGTGAGTTAAAGTATTTTGTTTGAAGTCTATTATTTCTTATGTGGGGGGTGGGGAAGGGGGAAAACTACTTTTCCTGGTCCCTACCTGGTCGGAGAGGCAGCTTTTCTCCGGGCTGCAACTTCGACCCGTCCTCGCGGCCTACTAGCGGGCCTGGAGCGGCGTTTTTTGAGAACGCCTAGAATGTCGGCTTCGGCAGCAGCGCAGCGCTGGTGCCCATCGCGGGGCGGAGCGCACGATGCCTTGCCTGGGTCGCCGCGTTGGAGCTCCGGTGAGTTGAAACCGCCGACAAAAAAACATCGCGGAGCCGTGGGTCTGTGGAGCGGCCAGCAGCGGCGCTGAATTCAACATCGGGAGCCAGTGGAGGGGAGCTCCATTCAGCGCGGCCTTGCTGGCTTCTGAAGCCGCGGTCTCCGGTAAGGAAGTGGCTGTTCCAGGTGTCCCAAGCCGCTGAGAGGATTCTCCCGACACTGGGGCACCACCACCCCGCGAGAACGGCCTGGAACATCGGGCCTCCGTGTAGGCGACTGCGGAGGCCTCAATAGGCCCGACTATGGGAGGACATGGGATGGGAACTGGACATTGTGCCTTCCCTCATAATGGGAACCATTGTGGGGGGATGTTTTTTGTGTTTTAAATCTTTCTATTATTGTTGTCTGTATTCTTTTTTATGTGCTGCATTGGCAAGAAACATTTCACTACACCAATTGGTACATGACCAATAAATACCTTTGTACCTTGTACCTTTGTAATTTAAAATAGGAATTACAACATAGTTAATTAAAAACACAAAAAGAATTAACAAAATTAAACCAAAATTATTCTAAGCATGTGTTTACTCTCCCTTTGCTTCCTCATCTGCAGCCTTGGAATGCCATTGAAACCAACGGGGTTTTTCCAATTCCACTCAGGCCCTGGCCTGCTATATGACCAGAGAGGTAAGACTGGTCTTTGTGGTGGGATTTCAGACAACAGGCACAAATGTTGCATCACTTAGTGCATACACCAAGATTGTAGGTTGACTTCAGATTTGATGTCTGAAAATCAGATCAGGTCGGAACCACCGATATCACCCAGGCAAGATTCATCCCAATAACGAAATTATTAAAACAGGAAACTAATAATTCTACAGAAATCAAAAATAACAAACATAATACAAATAAAAACAGAATACAAAGGGGGGTGGGGGAATTGACTAATAAAGGTGAGAAATTTAACAATGTTTTTAAAATAGATAATAGTAAATAAAGAAACCAGGAACTGCAGATGCTTGTAAGAAAAATACACAAAAGGACACAAAGTGCTGGAGTAACTCAGCATGTCAGGCGGCATCTCTGGAGAACAGGCAGGTGATATTATTTGGGTTTGAAGAAGGGTCCCAACCACAAATGTTACCTATCCATTTTCTCCAACAATGTTGCCTGACCCACTGAGTTACTCCATCACTTTGCATCCAAATAGTAAAGAAAGACGCCAAACTGTTAGGTTCCGCTGTTGAGGATGGAATATACTTGACATTTCCTACTCCCTTCAGTTGACATGTTGTCCACTACCATTCACAGTGAATAAAGCATTACTGCAGGCCTTTATTCGGTTCTATTTTTCATGGGATTACTACCTTCCGCCACTTTTACAGTTTTGAGCTGATCTATCTGTTACGTTTTTTCCAATTGGGGTGGCGGTCCACAGTATAGTGGTGGCAACACAGATGTACAGGGTAGTGAAAAGGGTGTTTGATAAGCTTGCCTTCGTAAGTCAAGGCAATGAGAACAAGAAATGGGATGCCGTGTTGCAACTGTACAGAACGTTAGTTAGTTTGCACCGAGCTGAATTGCACTATCTAGGCAATTATTCTACTGACCAGTGCCTATTCCAAGGCTTCCAATTTACTCACTAGCTCCAACTGTTCAAAAAGGTGGACTCTTCAGTGCCAGCCAGAGGGGGGATGCATTTGCTGACCCAAATCTAGTACTTGTGGTCTGCCTAATTTTGATTTTGCAGCTTCATCCAGGAATGTGGGGTACAAGGTTATTGTAGGGGGAAGTTAAGCACCAACCATAACACTGCATCAGGAAACAGCTGTGAACCAAACAGCAAAACACAATGTGTTGGAGTAACTCAGCGGATCAAGTAGCATCTATGGAATGGTTAGACGATGTTGGTCAGGACCTTTCTTCAGACTTTTGCAGCTCCATTTGTTAACCTGACAGGTTTACACACAATCCAATAACTTCACTGCCACCATTTCTGATCGTTAACAATTTAACACAAATTATTTATTAACTATATAAAAATTCATAAGAATCGTCTCGACCCGAAAGGTCAGGAAGAAGGGTCTCGACCCGAAACGTCACCCATTCCTTCTCTCCAGAGATGCTGCCTGTCCCACTGAGTTACTCCAGCATTTTGTGACCACCTTCGATTTAAACCAGCATCTGCAGTTATTTCCTACATAAAAGTCATATGTTGCTGGATTACAAATCCATGCCTCATGGTTACTGGACGAGTAACTAAACATGGGACATACAGAATGAAATCCACAACTAGCATGCTTATGTGCATTTCGTTGTACCCATACTTGTATCTGTGCAATGACATTAAATTTGAATTGAATTGAACTTATCTGATGGTTCACAATCTGGGCACCAAAAGTGTAAAATATGAATGCGCGACAATATAACAACTGATCATAAAACCTTAAACAAAACAGATGCATCTCACGCACCTCAGAAGACCATTTATAAACAAAGATGCCAAAGCGCACATGGAGATATTAGGGCAGATTTGAAGAACGTCTTAAATAAGGATTGATAGGAAGAAGATTTCAGAGTTTAGACTGAAGTCATTCAAGATGTGCCATGGGTTACAACTGTCAGACTGAATTCAGACTGGAGGCAATTAAGAGAGAGAGAGAGGGCAGGTTTACAGAAGGACGAGAAAGCAAGATTAGAATGGTAAAATTAAGACTTTTAAAACTTTATCTATAGGCCAAGTGAAATAAAGAATTAATTCCCCTGTGCTTGCATTGATACTAAAAGATGCTTTATGATTCAACAAGACATCAGAGCTTTATGAATATTGTGACATCGGTCGTAATTCTGACGCTATATATGGAAATTGATTTTTAATGATGCACAGCATCTTGCATAATCCAGGTTATGATGTCACAATAATGTGGTATTACTAAAAGTTTATGTACAAAGTTAAAATGATCTTCAACACTGTTTTGCAATAAACAAATGGCAAAGCAGAAATATTATCTAAGGCAGGGGTTCTCAACCAGGGGGGAATTCCCTCCACGGGGGGATTTCAGGTTTTCAGGGGGGGAATTGGGACCACAGATTAGCAAACGCAAACTGTTAGAAATAAAGGATTTTCAGTATTATATGCATATTATTTGGAATGCACTTTTTGAGGCAGACAATCTTGGAAAGGAGGGGGGGAATGACATTCTGACATATGGTGAAAGGGGAGCATGGGGCAAACAAGGTTGAGAACCACTGATATAAGGGGTGGTATCATTGTCCTTTAACAAGCATCTGTATAATTAAAAAAAATCAACCATGGCTTTTTTTTTAAACTAATGAAAAGCACAAACCAAAAACCCACACAGAGAAATCTCAAAGCAATGCATCTAGATTTCTGCAGCTATTTTGTCTTTAAACAGTACGAAGATGGCACAAAAGACTACAGATGTTGGAATCTGTGGCAAAATAAATTAGATTATCTGGAAAAACTCAGAGGGTCAGGCAGCAACTATGGAAGGAAATGGACAGTCAAAGTATTTGGACAAGACCCTTCATCTGGCCTGCAACTAAATAAAGGAGAGCAGCTGGATGATGGGTCTCAACCCAATACGTCAACTGTCCATTTCCCTCTACAGATGCTGACTGACCTGCTATGTACCTCCAGCCCCTCTTGTTTTTGCTACATAACAAGTGACTCATTTCTTTATCTCTACCGTTTGAGTGACCAAATCTTAAATCAATAAAGCTCACATTCGCATTAACCCTGCCATGAGCCACAAGACCATAATTAATGATATCCCTCTTCTACAGCTACCTAAACACAAAACAAATGTACAAAGTGTTTCAATGGTACAGTAGAAGCTTTTGTAAAGATAGATTACAAATGCATTAGCAAATTCTCTCTCACACTGAACAGAACAATATGGCACTGAATAGCAACGCGGTTTCTACTGAGGCTATGATTTGGAAAACACAAAAGATGGACAGAAACCATCGCAGTAAACAACAGGCCTGTATATCAAAAAATAGAATAGATTTTCACCCAAAATAAGCGCATCACTTCATGGAATACCAATTTGTTTTCCTCTCCGGTGAAGAAATGCAAACATTTCTTATTTGCAACCATTTCTTAAGGCGTTGAGATCTTTCATGATGAGCCCATAAGCATTGTGCGCATTATAGTAAAATACTGGGTGATATATTGGGAGAGGCAGCCCATTGCCCAGCAAGTAGCCCGCTCTCCCCGCACGGTTGCCCCTTCTCCCTACCTCACGCTGTAGTAGGACATCTTTGGGCGCCGTTGCTCTGATGTTGTAGTTGGCGACGACGGCGGCTGCTGTTGTTGTTGTTGTTGCTGGGGCCGTGTCCCGGTGTCCCCGTCTCCCGATGGGGCAGGCGTCCTGGCGCCGTGCAGCGGGGTCCCCGTCTCCCGGCGCCGGGCCGGGGTGCTGTGTGGTCCCCGGGCTCCGGCCTCACTCCCAGAGCTCCGGCCCCTAGCAACGCACCGGCCAACAACCGCCGCCCCCATTGGCCCTGCGCCCCGGCGCGTCACGCACGTACACGCGCGCGGCCGTCAATGGCGGGAGGGAGGGAGACGCCGTTCCTGCTGTCGCTCTCCATCTCCATCTCCATCTCCCCGCGGGGGCCGGGGGCTCGCTGGCGCCCGCCAATGTAAGCTAAAGCCGCCACTGTAGTTGTAGTCATAGTCACACAGTACTGAACCCGGCCCCTTCACCCCAACCTCCCCATGCCGCCCAACAGATCCCATCCACAGTACTGACACAGGCCCTTCGGCCCAACCTCCCCATGCCGACCAACATACCCCATCCACAGTATTGACACAGGCCCTTCGGCCCAACCTCCCCATGCCGACCAACATACCCCATCCACAGTACTGACACAGGCCCTTCGGCCCAACCTCCCCATGCCGACCAACATACCCTATCCACAGTACTGAAACAGGCCCTTCGGCCCAACCACCCCATGCCGACCAACAGATCCCATCCACAACACGGCAAAAGGCCCTTCAGCCCAACTTGTCCATACCGACCAACATACCCCATCCACAGCACGGCAACAGGCCCTTCGGCCCAACCACCCCATGCCGACCAACATATCCCATCTACAGCACAGCAACAGGCCCTTCGGCCCAACTTGTCCATACCGACCAACATATCCCATCCACGGTACTGAAACAAGCCCTTCGGCCCAACATATTCCATCTACAGCACAGAAACAGGCACTTTGGCCCTGCTTGCCCATGCCGGTAAACATGCCCCATCTACACTGGTTCTACCTGCCCACATTTGACCCATTTCCCTTCTAAACCTGTCCTGTCCAAATGTCGTTATAGTACGTGCCTCAACTACCTCCTGTGAAGAAGGGTCTCGACCCGAAACGTCACCTATTCCTTTTCTCCAGAGATGCTGCCTGACCCGCTGAGTTACCCCAGCATTTTGTGTCTATCTTCAGTTTAAAAACCAGCATCTGCTGTTCCTTCCCACACATACCCCCTCTCTGGCTGCCCATTCCATATACCTGCCACCCTCTGTGTGGAAAACAGTTGCATCTCACAGTTTTGGTCTCCTAATCTGAGGAAAGACATTCTTGCCATAGAGGGAGTACAGAGAAGGTTTACCAGACTGATTCCTGGGATGGCATGACTTCCATATGAAGAAAGACTGGATAGACTCGGCTTGTACTCGCTGGAATTTAGAAGATTGAGGGGTGATCTCATAGAGACTTACAAAATTCTTAAGGGGTTGGACAGGCTAGATGCAGGAAGATTGTTCCCGATGTTGGGGAAGTCCAGGACAAGGGGTCACAGTTTAAGGATAAGGGGGAAGTCTTTTAGGACCGAGATGAGAAAATCGTTTTTCACACAGAGTGGTGAATCTGTGGAATTCTCTGCCACAGAAGGTAGTTGAGGCCAGTTCGTTGGCCATATTTAAGAGGGGGTTGGATGTGGCCCTTGTGGCTGAAGGGATCAGAGGGTATGGAAAGAAGGCAGGTTCAGGATATTGAGTTGGATGATCAGCCATGATCATATTGAATGGCGGTGCAGGCTCGAAGGGCCGAATGGCCTGCTCCTGCACCTAATTTCTATGTTTCTATTCCTATTCTTAATGTTATATCTTGCACTAAATGCTGTACCCTTTACCTGTGCACTGTGGACAGCTTGTTTGTATTCTTGTATGGTCCTTCCTTTGACTGGATAGCACATAAACAAAAGCTTTTCACTGTATTTCAGTATATGCGACAATAATGAACTAAACTATTAAATCTCCCCCTCCTCCCCTCCCTCACCTTAAATCAGGGGTCCCCAACCTTTTTCATCCCGTTTATCCCAGGCAACTTTTAATAGCACACAACAAAGTCATTTCACCTATTTATGAACAACTAATGATGAACAGATACCGGTATATCAGAACCAAACACAGTCAGTTAATGAGAAAAAATATGTACAAATCCAGGATCAACAAATTTACCCACTGGATAGGCAAAATTTACTCCCTGGGGGTAGACTTACCCCAGGTTGGGAACCCTTGCCTTAAACCTATGTCCTCTGGTTCTTTATTCCCCTACTCTGGATAAAAGGACTATACATTCACCCTATTCCCCTTATGGCTTTATACACCACGATAGGATCACTCCTCGGCCTCCTGCACTCCCAAGGAATAAAGACCTCGCCTACTCAACCATCCCTATAGCTCAGACCCTCGACTCCTGGCAACATCCTCAGAAATCTTCTTTGCAGGTCCTGATATCACCTCAAGAATGTTTGTCTGACAACAGAACAATTAAGTTATTGTGTACAGCACCTCAACTACCTGCAAAGACAATACACATAGATGATTTATCATAAACTAAAAAAAATCATGTGTAATACGTGTTGTGTAGTGTTGTGTACTGTTCAAGAGTCTGATGGTTGTTGGGAAAAAGCTGTTATTGAGCCTGGTTGTCACGGTTTTCCGACTCCTGTAGCATCTTCCCAATGGTCTGGTCGAAATGAGAGTGGCCAGGGTATTGTGGGTCTTTGATGATGCTGGGTGACTTTGAGGCAGTGCTTACTCTAGATCCCTTCGATGGTGGGGAGGTCAGTATCTGTGATGGACCTGGCACCTCAGTTGCTCACACAGTCTTTAGCCGCTGGGCAGCAATGCACAGACTGCCTTCTGGCCATCACATCAGATGAACATCACCCGTCGAAAAAGCTGCCTTCTGATTTGCTGGCCTGGTTCTTACTGTTAAAATAACATTGCCTAGTTTGCATTTCTTCACGAGAGAAATAAATTAATTGGTATCTACCAACCTCATTTTGAGAACCTCCATTCGATCACCTCTCAGCCAATCTTCAACGAAATGCAAAGATCAGAGATCCAAAACTCTACAACTCCTTTCAGACTCATGGTATCAAACAGAAGAAAAACATATCATTTGGTCCACTGTATCCATGCCAGCCATCAAATACCCAGCTAAACTAATCCCAGTTCCAGCATTCAGCCCGCAGCTTTGTAAGTCATGGCATATGAAGTGCTCGTGTAAAAATGTCTTCAATGCTGTGAGTGTACTTGCCTCTACTACTTTCAGACAGTGTGTTCCAAATTTCACCCTTATCTTAAATCTGTACCTTCTGGTCTTGGGGCACCTCTGCTAAGGGGGATTTTGTTTCTATATGTCCTCTACACTTCTTGTACTAGTGTGCACCTCAATCAACCCCCACTCACCTCAGCTTGCTGTGCTCCAAAGAAAACAACGTAGCCTACCCAGCTGAAACACCTCAACCCAGAACCTTGCTCATTGTAATCATATCCATCCTGTACTGTGGTGACCAGGACTATCCAGTTATAAACATACCCCAACCTCCCATCTCTTGAATTCTATGTTCCGACTTGTCAGTGGCAGTCAGGAGACTTTTGGATTATGTGAAGGCAGGTCAGAGTGGGGGGGAACAGGAAAGAAAGCGGGTAGACTAAAGTGCCGGAGAAACTCAGCGGGTGCAGCAGCATTTAAGGAGTGAAGGAAATAGGCAACGTTTCGAGCCAAAACCCTTCTTCAGACTCTGGGGGGGGGGTTGCCATTAAGAGAAAGGGGGGAGGAGCGGGGTTGTCATTAAGATTAGAACATTCAATCATCATACCATTGGGTTGTGAGGTGCCCAAGCCGAATACGTGGTGCAGTTTCTCCAGTTTGCTTGTGGCCTCATTGGATGTGTATTCGGAGAGCCATGATCGGCAAGACTGCAGATCAAGTGCAGGAAAGTGGCATTAGGTTAGGTAGTCTTTTTCTCCCAATCCACACATGTGATAGACCAACAGCTTCCTTTTATTGCAAGCTTTCTATCATTTCAGTTACCTAATGGAAAAAGCCTCGAGAAGCTTTCATTATTTTTTTGCACAGAATCCAAAATTTTAAATCGCTGTGGAGAATCAGATTATATACTATAACCCCTCAGGATCCCAACAATAAAGTCCCGTCAGCCTATAGCTCTACAGTTGCTGCTTTTCACGTTCTGATTTAGCATTTACTCGAGATAGCAGCCATGGAGTGGTCAGAATCCAGGATGACAAAATTCAAGTCAAGCAAGCCAAAGTTTCGGACACGCATGCACATCTGGACCAAATCATGTTCAATTTAGACAAAATTGTCCGGAAATCTGGCAACAGATTGAATTCTCAGGTTTATGAAATTCCGCTGCACCTCTTGTTCTTTACCTTCATTCGATTTTACTCAAATAACAACGAGAAGAAAGGCAACTAAAAAACATTTCAATATCCTATTAAAAATTTAGGGGTAATGTGCGGTTAAAAGTGATGTCATTGCTTTTTTCTTCTTCTTCTTCTTCTTCTTCTTCTTGCGTGTGGCATGCACAGCCTAACGTTGTCGGACAACTTGTTCTATTTGATCTTATTTGATTGTGCACGCCAGGTTGATTGCATTCGTTGAAACAAGGCGGACCACGTGAAGGTTGCAATCTCCCACCCCATTACTTTTTCTGAATATCACTTAAAAGGGAAATATTCTTCATAACGTTATGCTTTTATTTCTGCAATTTTATTTCATTTTGCTAACACATTTGAGTCAAGGAATGTATGAAAAGTACATATTCACACAGAAGTGTAAAAGTGTCAACTGTTGCCCTAATTAAATACAAAAGTAAGGTAATAACTATGACATCTTTCCATTTCACAAATCAACAGCCTTCAAATCGCCACTTTACTTCCAGATTTCAAGCAGTTTTATGACAAGATCTATACTCCATGGGAATCAATTTGGAACTGAATAAACCCATGATATAGGACTCTTTTAGATTGCAATCCAAAATTACTATACTTCCAACAATCTGGAACAAAAGCAAAACACCCTTAGTTTAACAGCCTGACGATCCTTAAACACAGATCACTGATGAAGTCTCACAACACCACAATACTGTGGGTGTTAGCGGACAATAATGTTCTGGCACCAATCTGAACACACACTTCAGGCATTTAAAATGAATCTGGGCAGAAACTGTCTTGATATGCGAGATGCAAACATTGCAGTTTACATTTTTAGACTCAAAGAAAATGGCTTGGATAAGCCACGCTGCAATGTTCATGGTTAAGAAAGAACTGCAGATGCTGGAAAAATCGAGGGTAGACAAAAATGCTGGAGAAACTCAGCGGGTGAGGCAGCATCTATGGAGCGAAGGAATAGGTGACGTTTCGGGTCTTGCTTCGTTCCATAGATGCTACCTCACCCTCTGAGTTTTTCCAGCATTTTTGTCTACCTGCAATGTTCATGGTTATCACTTAAAGGGCAATGCTGTTATTTATTCTTACCTACAGTACAATCCAGGTAAACTGATTTAATCACAATATTAATGGTGACGTTTAAAATGCATAGATTACAATCTTCATAACAAAACTATTGGTGCGCAAGTTCAAGAGCCAACAAACACATCAGTGGTGTTCAATTTTCCGTGATCCATCAAGTACTGCATGATATGTGGTCGCCTTTGCCAAGTCGCTTTGCGACCATATTCATGTTCTGGCGTGTCCTGGACCAAAACATGTTCAGAAAAGTCATCCTTTCGTCCAGAACTCTTGTCTAAGCAGTCTAACAGTCCAGGAGGTGCATTGTGTTTATTCAATCCACTACTTCTTAATCTACTGCAAATATTTTTCTTGGAAATGGCTGGCGAGGATAAGCCACCAACAGTGGGAGTGCTAACTTGTGGCAGGGTAAATGCCTCATCGATTGAGTGAGAGAGGTTCTCCGAGAAAGAGATCTCTGTTTCGTCCGAGTCTGCATCTGCCTGATCGTTGACACCATTCATTGGAGGGCAAAGCCTAGAGATCTTCTTTGCTCTATTTCGAACTGTACTTTTGTCAACCAAGCATCGCTTTGCTGCAAATCTTTCTCTGCATTTCTGCTTGTCCAATGCCTCTGAATTCTGAGCTTTGCCAAAAGTGTCAACTCCACATCCTCGTTTGCCACTTTCCGTGAGTGAGGATTTATTTGCTTGGAATATGGCTTGTCCACGGGTTGGAATTTGCTGACTGGTGTTAAGCCGAACATTGCGGTTCTCCTTCTGAACGGGTATCCCTCCACTGGCCACGAAGGTCAAAGGAACAAAGTTCATGTGCAGTTTTTTCACAGACCCTGTTTTTGATGGAGCGCGCGGTTTGTTGTAGCTGCAACATTGTTTTGCTCCATCAGATTTTTGTTCTCGTCTTGGTCCTTGAGCCGTTGTGGTCTGAAACTCTGGCAACACCTGCATGGTGATGAGAGGCAGAAGCATAAGATTAGATTAGATTAGGTTCCTTTATTGTCATTCAGACCTTTCGGTCTGAACGAAATTTTGTTGCCTTGCAGTCATAACATATAATAAATTAAAACAAAACACACAATAAACACATATTTAACATCTTTAACATCCACCACAGTGAGTTCACCAGGCACCTCCTCACTGTGGTGGAAGGCAAAAGTCTTAAAGTCTTTGTCTTTTTCCCCCTACTTGTTCCCCCTCTGTACTGAGGCAATCCAGGCCTTCGATGTCATCGTCCACTAGGCCCGCGGCCGAGCCTCCGAAGCCAGGCTGTCACCGCCGCCGTTGCCGGAATGCTGGAACACCACCACAGCTCTGAATCAGGATCGACCACGGGAACGCTGGAGCGCCGGAGCTCTGAGGCCGGGCCGCCGCTGGAGCACCGCTGGAGCAACTGCTGGAGCGCCGGAGCTCTGAAGCCGGGCCGCCGCTTGAGCACCGCTGGAGCAACTGCTGGAGCGCCGGAGCTCTGAAGCCGGGCCGCCGCTGGAGCAACTGCTGGAGCACCGGAGCTCCGAAGCCGGGCCGCTGCTGGAGCACCGCTGGAGAGCCGCTGGAGCGCCGAAGCTCTGAAGCCGGGCCGTTGCCGCCGCTGGAACACTGGAGCTCTGAACGCTCGCCACAGCTCCGAGGCCGCCAGCTCCGCCATTAGGCCTCTGCCATTAGGCCTCAGCACAGACGGAGACGGTGACGGGGGACACGACAAGAAAAGGTCGCATCCCCCCGAAGGGAGAGACTAAAACCTTGTTTCTCCCACCCTCCCCCCCCCCCCCCCACACACACAAACACAACCTAATAAACCTAATAAACCAAAATTCTAACTAAAACAGACACAAAAAGACGAAAAAAAAGAAAAAAAAACAGATGAAACTTGTGTCTATCTTCGGTTTAAACCAGCATCTGCAGTTCCTTCATACAAAAAACATACCCATGTGTGCGCAGATCTCTGGTCAACAGGTATACAGGAAACTTGCCGAGGGTATGTCGCAGATGGTAGAGACAGGACTTGCTTGTACTGTTCTCTCTTCAGTGGGCTCTCCACAAACAGCAGGGGTGGCTTCTTGGATCTGATAGTTTTCTTTTTGCGGGGCATCAAGATCCCAGCATCTTGGTCTCGATAATAAAAGAAATGACATTTTTCAAAATGTAACAGCAAACTGTTTCCTGTCATAGTTTATCATATTAATTAGCTGAACAATATAAATAAAGATGACACCAAGATTATTAGTTTAGTTTAGAGATAAAGCACAGAATCAAGTCCTTCGGCCCACCGAGTCCACCGTTTTATGTTATCCCACTGACTCGAATCAAAGTGCAATTAGCCAACAACCTTCAGATTTGCCTGTCTTGGAAATTAAGCCAAGCATACAATTAGATGTGAACAAAATTAGGGAGCATTTACTGACCTGCTGAGTTATTCCAGCACTTTGTGTCTGGACGTACCTGCACGTACAGGTCCTTGTGTCTAATTGCCTACCAATTTGTATTGAAGCAGCATTAAGGCAGATGTCAAATACTTTGCTTTATCCACAAGCCAATGCAGAGGTAGTATTTTATTAGACACAAAAAGGAGAATCCCATAAACAGCAACACAATGCATAATTAAATGGTGTAGGATGGAACTGCAGATGCCGGTTTACAACAAAGATAGACACAAAATGCTGGAGTAACTCAGCGGGACAAGCAGCATCCCTGGAGAGAAGGAATGGGCGACATTTCGGGTTGAGACCCTTCTTCATATTTAAATGGTGTTTATGTAGACAGGACTGTCAGCCAGGGTAAAGGAAGACTTACCTGCTATTCTGCAAACTCAGCTATGGGATTACCTGAAAAGGCAAAATAACATTTGTTTTAACTTTCAATCCACACCTTTTGAATCAGACAAAAGCAAATCAACAATGAGTTACAAGTGACTGCATTGATGGATAAAACAATAAAATTAAAAGATAATTCTAATTTGACTGTAATAGCAGAAGGAAAATAAGGTACTGGGCTATGTCAGTAGATAGATAAATAAAACAATTAATTAATTAACACCAATACAAATGTTATTTTAGTTTTTGATTGTTCATTTTGGGTAAGGAATATTTTTTTATTTATGAATTTTACAGGATCTGACTCAGGCAGGGCCAGCATTTATTGCTCATCCTTAAGTGCCCTTCAGAAGATGGCGGTGAGCCACTTGAATTGCTGTCATCATTTTGGTAAAGGTACTCACACAGTGCCGTCGAGGAGAAGATTCCAGAGGTTAGACCCAGTGATGGAACAGTGGTACATTTCCAGGTTAGTGTTTGGCAATGTAGTTACTGTATTTTAGACAAATAATGGCAGTGCCTTTTGATGAAGGGATCAACATTTAGAATCTAAAGTAACTAAGTAAAGTGGGTTTTACCAACTGAAGGTTTCAGGTGAGACTGAAAGAAATGACAATTATTCACACTGAAATTAAACATAATAACTTTTAGTGTGTCTGAATTTAAGAATAAGATATACGATTGGGCAGCACAGTGGTGCAGAATGTGAAGCTGCTGCCTCACAGCACAAGAGACTCGGGTCCAATCCTGATCTCTGGTGCTGTCTGTGTGGTTTGCACACTCTCCCTGTGATGGTGGGGGTTTCCTCCAGGTACTCCGGATTCCTCCCATATCCCAAAGACATTGCAGGTTTGTAGGTTAATTGGCCTCTGTAAAATTGTCCCTAGTGTGTAGGAACTGAAAGTGGGATAATATAGAACTAGGTGATCAATGGTTGACGTGGATTTGGTAGGTCCAAACTTTCAATTCTATTCAATAACTCTATTGACCATCTACCCTATCTATGTATCTCACTGTTTTACATATCGTTGAGGAAACGAATATTCAAGAAATATTTTGATGAACATTTGAAACATAACAGCATAGAGATGCTTACAAATCACATATTGCAAACTAGGATTAGTATATTCAACTTGACCATTCAGTTCCAGACCTCAGTCTTGACCTGTTTCCATCTGCATTGAAATGAAGGACAAAAACGGTAACCAAGAATCTCAATGGAATGTGGACCCTTATCCTGAAATATCTCAAGAGGGGCTAGGATTTGAAAGCAAGCATGTGATGTTTCAGATATACAAAATACAATTGAGGCACAAACTAAACTAGATTTTTGGGCACCTCAGAATAAAAATGATCGGCTTTTAGAAGATAATAACAGCACATTCATCAAAATGCACAGAGTTTGAGTTAAATTATGAAAATTGGCTACAAAAGTCTATTTTCCCCAGAGCGTGGAAAGTTGAGAATGGTCTGAGGAGTTTTCTGGAGAGGTAGGATAACTACTTGATATCCGCCATAATCAACCTCTCAAAGCACTTCATCACCACAGACATTAGTGCCACTGGTCGATAGTCATTGAGGCACGTCACCTTACTTGGTCTTCTTCAGAAGGGTCTTCTTCAGAAGGGTCTTCTTCAGAAGGGTTTCGACCCAAAACGTCACCCATTCCTTCGGTCCAGAGATGCTGCCTGTCTCGCTGAGTTACTCTAGCATTGTGTGTCTATTCTTGATGTTCTTACTCTAGGTTAAAAAATATCTCTGTACATTCACTGTATCTAATCCTCTCATGATTTTATAACCCCAAGGCCTGCGGTGATCCAATAAAGTCCTAGATAGACACAAAAGATTGGAGTAACTCGGCGGGACAGGCAGCATCTCTGTCCAGCATTTTGTGTCTATCTTCAGTGTAAACCAGCATCTGCAGTTTCTACCCGCACAAATAAAGTCCTGCCCAGCCTCTCCCTACAGCTCAGAGGCCCATGACTCCTGGCTGCATCCTAGTTACTCTGAAGAAGGGTCTCGACCCGAAACATCGCCCATCTCCTTCGCTCCTTAGATGCTGCTGCACCCGCTGAGTTTCTCCAGCCTTTTGTGTACCCTCCTAGTTACTCTTACCAGTTTAATGACATCCTTCCTGACAGGAAGATAACACAAATAGTAAGGATGAATGGGTCCCTTTCAAAATGGCAGGCAGTGACTAGTGGGGTACCGCAAGGCTTGTGCTGGGACTGCAGCTATTTACAATATACATTAATGATTTAGATGAAGGGATTAAAAGTAACATTAGCAAATTTGCGGATGACACAAAGCTGGGTGGCATTCTTGAAGGTGGCTATGAGGATGCAGGGTGACTTGGACAGGTTGGGTGAGTGGGCAGATGCATGGCAGATGCAATTTAATGTGGATAAATGTGAGGTTATCCACTTTGGTGGCAAGAACAGGGAGGCTGATTATTATCTGAATGGTGTCAATTTGGGAAAAGGGGAAGTACAATGAGATCCGGGTGTCATTGGTCATCAGTTACTGAAAGTAAGCATGCATGTACAGCAGGCAGTGAAGAAAGCTAATGGCATGTTGGCCTTCATAACAAGAGGAATTGAGTATAGGAGCAAAGAGGTCCTTCGGCAGTTGTACAGGGCCCTAATTAAACCACACCTGGAGTATTGTGTGCAATTTTGGTCTCCAAATTTGAGGAAGGACATTCTTGCTATTGAGGGAGTGCAGCGTAGGGTCACAAAGTTAATTCTCGGGATGGCGGGACTGTCATATGTTGAAAGAAAGGAGCGACTGGGCTTGCATACACTGGAATTTAGAAGGATGAGAGGGGATCTTATTGAAACATATAAGACTATTAAGGGATTGGACACGCTAGAGACAGGAAAAATGTTCCCGGTGTTGGGGGAGTCCAGAACCAGGGCCACAGATTAAGAATAAGGCCATTTAGAATGGAGATGAGGAAAAACGTTTTCACCCAGAGAGTTGTGATTCAGTGGAATTCTCTGCCTCAGAAGGCAGAGGCTGATTCTCTGGATGTTTTCAAGAGTTAGATAGAGCTCTTAAAGATAGCAGAGTCAAGGGATATGGGGAGAAGACAGGAACAGGGTACTGATTGTGGATGATCAGCCATGATCACACTGAATGGTGGTGCTGGCTCGAAGGGCCGAATGGCTTACTCTGTCCTGCTCCTATTGTCTATGTATCTATTAAGGATGTTTGTATCTATTAAGGATGTATCTATGTACAATAATGAAGGGTCGTAACCCAAAACGTCACCCATTCCTTCTCTCCAGAGATGCTGCCTGTCCCGCTGAGTTACTCCAGCATTTTGTGTATCTTCGGTTTAAACCAGCACCTGCAGTTCTTTCCTACACAATGATCAACCGGTGTCCTTGCTTCCCCCTCACAATAGGGGAATGCGTTTCCCCAACACACCTTTGCATTGAGTGTAGATTGTAGGTTTGAGGAGGGCGGGTGTCCAGTGCCTTGCTGTGCCGTGTTGGGGCCGGCTGCATGCCCACTCTCCTGGGTTGGTTTGGTGCCCGGTGTTGGGTTGTCGGTGCCTACTGCCTGGTGCAAGGGTAGCCGGTTCCCCGCTGTCGGCTTTGGCCCCAGCGGTGCCGTGGGTCCGGGGGTCCCGGGGTGGAGATACCGGGAGAGGGGTCCCGGTGCTGGGCTGAGGTGCCGGGCCGAGCCGCTCCCATTGGCCGCCAGTCTGTTACATGTGAGCCGCTCGTCCATTGGCCGCCCGCACCCACCTGACCCGCCCGCTGCCGCATCATTGGTCTACAGGCACAGAACGCTACAAATTCAAACAACATCTAACCGCTGACAAACTGTAGCAAGTGGCCGCCCGCCCGCCAGCCACAGCGGTAGTGTGGGGGCACCGGCGGTACCGGTAGCTGCAGAGGGTCAGGGGCACGGAGGTAGCGGCAAGAGGGCGGGGCAGCTGGGCTGGGAGCACAGGCTCAGTGGTGGCGGCAGCGGGTTTGAGAGGGCCGGGGACACATTGGCAGCCGCAGGAAGAGGCAGTGTCCCCGAGAGACTGACACAGCAGCAGCAGCGGCGGCCGTGGGGGAGACTCGGACAGGGAGGCGGCCCAGGGGCGAAGACATCCACAGCGCGGGTGTTGAGGACATTCGGGCTGGGACGCCGCCGTGCCCTGGTGGTGCTCCAGGTCGGGCTCGTCCCGCTTTGCTGAACTCGCTACAATGCAGGTGAGCCGACATAGAGCGGCCCAGGCCGCCTCACGTTAGCTGCTGCAGTGTGAAACAAACCCACAATGGCCCAGGGTTCCAGGGTGGCCTCGCTTCCTCTCTGCTCTACCCCCGCTCCCAGGCCGATCCAGTTGGTCTGGAGCAAGCTGCCCGGCGGTGTCAGGAAAAGCGGTCATGCCTCTTACCAAATGTGTTCCATGTGCAGTCGACGTTCAAATGCAACACCGGAACAGGCCCTTCGGCCCACCATGTCTGTGCCGAGTTATACTAATCTCCTCTGCCTGCACGTGTTCCATATTCCTACATTCCCTGCATATACACGTGCCTATCTGAAAGCCTCTATAATGCTACTATGCTGTCTTGTTTGCCACGTTTCTGTGCCATGTTCCAGGCATTCACCACCCTCTGAATAACGAGGGGAATTTTCTGCACATTGGTGTTCAGCATAGCCCCATCGTGGGCCGAAGGGGCTGTTCCTGTGTTGTATTGTTCTATGTTCCAAATTAATGTTTACAGTATGTATTAATTATAACTGGCATCTACAAAGCTCTTGGGTACTTCCTTTAAAATCCTGGAATGGATGACATCTGATCCTGGGGATTTGTCTCTCTTTGGTGAGATTATTTTCTTGCCAAAATACTTCAGAACCTTGTCATCCATGAACAAGTATATTTAATTATATAATTAATTTGTCAGGTTGTACTTTTCGTTGTGTATCATCTGTGACCATTGCTTTGGATTAAGAACGAGTTTCTAAACGTATATTTTACTGTTGCAGGCACAGTGTCATGTGTTGATGAAGCCACTCTTGTTGCAATAAGATGAAGGCCAGTCCGAGGAGGCCCTTGATTCTGAAGCGGAGGAAACGGCCCCTAACCTTCAGCAGTCCTGTCGATACAAAGGACACCGCCAGGGAAGAGAAGGCGTTTGGGAGCCAAGACAAGGCCTTGGGTGGAGATTTTGATGCAGCCAACCCCTCCCCGAGTAACGACACCTTGGGAACATCACAAAAGAATCCGGCCGCCACTATTCAAAAATTTCCAGAAGGGATTCGCATTGTAAACCATCCGTCAATACCCGACACCCAAGTTGTCTTAATTCCAAGAAACGCAGATCTTCAGAGTATCATAGCAGCACTCACCGCAAAGGGGAAGGAAAGTGGCACCAATGGGCCCAAGAAATTTATCCTCCTGAGCGGCAATGCAGCTTCTTCCCGCCAGAGTCTGCCCTTGGAGAGTAATGATCCTTCCTTAACTCAAGGCAGTTTGTCCAATGTTCCAGAAGGCAGACAGAAATCTCTGGAGTTACAGGAAGAGCCGAGTGTAAAAGATGGCGAAGTGGCATCCTTAGATGCTGCAAATGGTGTCAGCATCAAGAAGGAGGAATCCTGCATGCCGCGTGTCCCTGAAGCATTGGTATCGTCAGCACTGTGTGATCCAGACACCAACATAGGTAAGAAACCTTCCAATGTTGGAGCTGATGGTGATTAGCTGGAAAGTCAATTTCAATTCTCTAAAGTAAGGGGAAAAAACATGAATCAGCAAGGGGACACAAAATGCTGGAGAAACTCAGCGGGTGCAGCAGCATCTATGGAGTGAAGGAGATAGGCAATGTTTCGGGCCGAAACCCTTCTTCAGATTGATGGGGGTGGGGGGGGAAGAAAGGGAGAAGGAGGAGGCTGAGGGAGAGGTAGGAAGGGAAGGAGACAGCAAGGGTTAATAGAATTGGGAGAATTCAATGTTCATGCCAAGAGGATGCAGACTCCCCAAGCGGAATATGAGGTGCTGTTCCTCCAATTTGCTGTGTTGCTCACTCTGACCATGGAGGAGGCCCAGGACCTTACTCTAGCAGTGGCATCGGCAAGACCAAGCATAGACGAGGTTTCCGTTCTGCTGGACACTTGCACTTGGTCCAATGAGGCCTGTGGGGTCTCACTGTTGCTAACCATTTTAACTCTCTGTCTCATTCCCATACTGACCTTTCTGTCCGTGGCCTCCTCTGTTGTCAGAGTGGGAGTTCCTATACCTCAGGATGAAAATGGCATATTATTTTTACTTTTTAATTTGGATATATTTAATGAGAAACCAGTATCTGATTTCAGAGGGCATTTGGTGGAAGAACTTTCAAGCCCTGATGAATGGATGGGTTAGTAACAGGGTTAATGGTTGTTAAATTGTGTTTAAAAATGATAGCACTATTCAATCTAACTCGCATCAAATCTGGGTATCTGAGGCTTCATGCAGGGAGCCTCCACAGGCGATGCATGATGATTTCAATTTAATTGTAAATCTAAAACATTATTTATGGGAATTTTGATTTGGGTCGGTTTTGCGGAAATTGGTGAATTTTCCTGAACATCAATATAACCAATGCGACCTCCCAATGTTGGATGGGTCTAGGGAATCTATCTATCGATAAACATTGCAGACTCTTACTTACTTTCTTGAGTGACTCTGAAAAAAAATCTCTTCCTAAAAGCTTCATTGGGAGAGTGCTTAAGATTGATTGATCCAAAAAGGTTTGGTTTAGTTTATTATGAACACGTGTACTAAGGTACAGTGAAAAGCTTATGTTTGTTTGATCCAGTCAAAGAAAAGGCGATGCATGATTACAACCAAGCCATCCACAGTGTACAGACCCAGGGCGAAGGGTGCAACTTTTAGTGCAAGATAGTCTGATTAAAGATAGTTCATGGTCTCCACTGAGGTAGATGGGAGGTCAGGACTGCTCTCCAGCATGTGAGAGAATGGTATTCAGTTGCCTGATAACAGCTGGGAAGAAACTGTCCCTGAATCTGGAGGGTTACACAAAATGCTGGAGAAACTCAGCGGGTGCAGCAGCATCTAAGGAGCGAAGGAGATAGGCGACGTTTCGGGTCGAGACCCTTCTTCAGACTGGAGGTGTGCGTTTTCACACTTCTGCACCTTTTGCCCGATGGGCAAAGGGAGGAAGAGGGAGTGGCCAGGGTGAGACTGGGCCGTGCCGAGGCAGCGTGAAGGTTCTTTTCATTCACAGTAATATCGTGTGTTTTTAAATTGCTTCGGGAGAAAAGGACGTCGGCAAAAAGGATTGGCAATCTGCCTTGGGTTGAGGCTGTGATTTCACAAAGTATTTGGGGAATCTCGGGGTGGCAGTAATTTTCAATAGACAATAGGTGCAGAATTAGGCCATTTGGCCCTTTGAGCCAGCACCGCCATTCAATGTGATCATGGCTGATCATCCCCAATCGGTACCCTGTTCTTGCCTTCTCCCCATATCCCCTGACTCCACTATCTTTAAGAGCCCTATCTAGCTCTCTTTTGAAAGCATCCAGAGAACCGGCATCCACCGCCCTCTGAGGCAGAGAATTCCACAGACTCACCACTCTGTGAGAAAAAGTGTTTCCTCAACTCCGTTCTAAATGGCTTACTCCTTATTCTTAAACTATAGCCCCTGGTTCTGGACTCCCCCAACATCGGGAACATGTTTCCTGCCTCTAGTGTGCCCAAGCCCTTAACAATCTTATTATATCTTGTATGTTTCAATGAGATTGCCTCTCGTCCTTCTGAACTCCAGAGTGTACAAGCCCAGCTGCTCCATTCTCTCAGCATGGAGTCATTAAGTCTGTGCTGAATGTTACTGATGAGTCAATGCTGAAAATTGCCCGTCACAGCTGGTGCACCTGCAGTTCCCTGTTTAATTGAATGGGAGTCACTTGCCTTCCAAGCCAAGCTAGTCTGAACATTTTTCTGTATTGATCTTTATTTTTCTGTATAATTAAGCTTTGAATTTATAGTCATACAGCACGGAAACAGGCCCTTCAGCCCACCTCATCCATACTGACCAAGATGCCCCATCTACGCTCGTCCCACCTGCCTGCCTTTTGCCCATATCCCCCTAAACCTTTCCAATCCATGTACCTGTTCTGGCGTCTCTTATATATTGTCATCGTACCTTCCTCATTTCTCTCTTCTGGTAGCTCATTCCATATACACACCACCCTCTTTGAATTAATGAGCTGCTGTTCATTGTGTTCATATGTATATCTATTTTTTTTAAAATAATTTTCAAATTGCTTGTGTTCACAAGGTTACAGTAGAATTAGGCCATTCGGCCTATTGAGTCCACTCCGCCATTTAATCATGGCTAATCTCTGCCTCTTAATCCCATTTTCCTGCCTTCTTCCCCATAACCCTTGACACCCGTTCTATTCAAGGATTTGTCCATCTTGGCCTTAAAAAATATCCACTGACTTGGCCTCCACCGCCCTCTGTGGCAATGAGTTCCACAGATTAACTACCCTCTGACTAACAAAGTTCCTCCTCGCCTTCTTTCTAAAAGAGCGGCCTTTAATTCTGAGGCTGTGCCCTCTGGTCCTAGACTCTCCCACCAGTGGAAACATCCTCTCCGCATCCACTCCATCTATGCCTTTCACTATTCTGTAAGTTTCAATGAGGTCCCCCCTCAACCTTCTAAACTCCAGCGAGTACAGGCCCAGTGCTGTCAAACGCTCATCATATGCTAACCCACTCATTCCTGGAATCATTCTTGTAAACCTTTTAAAAGTGTTACTTTTTGCTTTTTCTAAGTAGCCCTGATCATTGCCAGAGGGAGAGGGTGTTTGGTGGTCATAGTGGTTTCAGAACAACCCACCCTCCCATGGCCTGTTGCCTGGTTTCCTACCTCGCTGAATAACTACAGCAGCAACACTGTTAGCTCCGCAGGATCCCCAAGTCCTCAGGAGTTTGTGCGTCTGGCTAGCGGTGTGGGAGGGGCAGAGGCTAGGCATGTGCTGTGTCAAGGATGGTATGACTGACCCACTGATAAATATTAAGCACAGGAGAGATGCTGCTAAATTAGTGACCTCCTGCATGTTGTGTGAAAGTTCTGCTGCTAATGTCTTTGCCTCAGCTCCTGCAGCTACCGACCGCCTTCTGGATGACAGCCTGACCAACATCCAATGGCTGGGAAAGATGAGCACAGACGGTCTGGGAGCTTGCCACGTGAAGGACGAGGCTGAGAAAGAGAACATAGAGCCTGCCCCACAGGGGCCCACAGTAAGTGCCTGGCCAATCTGCGGAACTCATACCACAGCCGGCTGTGGAGGCCAAGTCAATGGATATTTTTACGGCAGATTTGACACATTCTTGATTAGTATGGGTGTCGGGGATTCTGGGAGAGGGAGAGATAGATTAACCATGATAGAATGGGTGATTGGACTTGATGGGCCGAATGGCCTAATTCTGCTCCTATCACTTAACTCGCCGACGCCGATAAGCCCTCGGGCATTACAGAGCTGCATGGACGTTGAAACATTCGTGAAGTTTGCACGCTAAATATTTTCTCGTTAATATTCAGGCCAGGGAAGGGGACTGCGAAAACTGAGAGAGCTTTGAGAACAGGAAAACATCAACATGAGTTTGTCTGGCAGGGGATCATTGTACATGAATACAGTCAAGCCAAAACCTAGTACAGCAAGTCGTAAAACAAAGTAAAAAATACCAGAGTATGGAATAAGGTTTCACAGCATTGTAGTGTAACAGTTCCAGAGAAAAAGTCCAGTGTCTGCAGTGAGGTAGGTTGGAAGACCGAAGGTAGACTAAAATGCTAGAGAAACTCAGTGGATGAGGCATGTAGTGCGGGTAGGTTGGAAGACCAGGCCTTTGGAACAAATATTATAAAGGCGATTTTGGGGTTAAGTCAGAATTTACCTTTTGTTTCACTAGTTATCAGGTCAGGTTGGGGGGAGTTCCCCCCCCCGCCACGGGTACCATGTAATCCCGTGCTACCTGCTCCATGGTCGGATAGTCAGCAACTAAACCGTCTCCCCCACCTGGTTTGCCAGGTGAGGAGGGGGCTGTGGACCCCCCAGCAGGATCAAAAACAAGACCTGTCAAAGAGCGGATGAGCTTCTAGCGAGCCAACGGCCATCCACACTTCAGTAGAAGTTGCGATCACTGTCGTACATAGCATTGTAAGGAATGATGATAAAGCACATACACACCAAAATCCTAGACTTCCACCGGCGGAAATCCGCAGGAACTGGAGGACAGATGTGTGGTGCGTCCGTCACCGCTCCCGTCGGAGACCAGCACCGCTGCGTCACTGATGTTTTCAACGCTGATGAATTCACTAGTTTGAACAATCTTGCATTAGTATATTGAGAGCTGTGTAAAGGGAGGTTTTCACCCAGTCTATCATTGCTGCACTTGTCCAATGCACGACCTAAGGTATACTTCAGTAATGTAAAGGACCTGATGCGTGAATAGGGGGCGGGCTCGGGCGGAGGGCTGCGTTTTGTTTTGTGTCCTCACCGTTTCCTCCCCTCACGCAGCCAGAGACCGTTCACGAGCGCCCCCCGTATTCCTACATGGCCATGATACAATTTGCTATAAACAGCACCCAGAGCAAGAGGATGACGCTGAAAGAAATCTACACCTGGATCGAGGATCATTTCCCCTACTTCAAACACGTGGCCAAGCCAGGTTGGAAGGTGAGGTAGATGCTAAAGTGAAAATTACCAATGCGCTTCTATCAGTAACACATCCCGGGGGGGGGGGGGGGGCAAGGTCCATATCCACTGTATAAATCCTTGTCTGAGCTGTCACATCAAAATGGTACAGCATCTTTTGTATGGAGGCTGAGGAAAAAGAGGAATGGTTATAGTTCATAGAACAGCACAGGAACATGCCCTTTGGCCCGCAATGTCCATGCCCAACACACTACTAAGATAAACTAGTCTCCGTCTGCGCGAGACCCATATCCTTCCATTCCCTGCGTATCCATGCGCTTGTCTAAGAGCCCGTGAAATGCCATAATCATGAGTGACACGGTAATGCAGCTGGTAGAGCCCTACCTCGCTCACAGCACCAGAGACCCAGGTTCAATCCTGACCTCGGGGTTGCTGGTGTGTGGAATTGGCATGTTCACCCTATGACTGTGTAGGTTCTGGTTTTCTCCCACATCAACAGATGTACGGGCTTGTCGGTTAATTGGCCCTCAGTGGATTGCCCGTACTATGTGGGGAGTGGATGGAAAAAGTGGGATAACATAGTACTAGTGTGAACGGGTTTGTCGGTGTGGGCTGAAGGGCTTGTTTCCATGTTGTATCCCAATACCTTTCTGCCACCACGCCACGCAGCATGTTGCAGGAACCCACCACCTACTGTGTTTATGTAAAAATAAACCCTTTCCAACCCCATCTCTTTTAAACTTTGCCCCTCTCATCTTAACGCTATGCCATCAGTTCTTTAACATGTCAAGTCAACTTTATTTGTCACATACACATACAAGATGTGCAGTGAAATGAAAAGGGGCAATGCCTGTGGGATGGTGCAAAACAACAGCACAGAACCAGTATTTACATTTTAAAATCCACCCTGGGAGAAAGGCTCTGACTGTCTACCGTACATATGCCTCTCATCATTTTACACGCGTCTATCGGGGCTTGCACTTGGTGGAAGTCTGAGCCTAGGTCGACCTGCAGGCGGGAAAACAAAAGCAAAGAATTACAATTAATAAATATTAGGGCAAAGTCTAGACCATAGTCTTGCACAAACATATTAGACTGTGAGAGGCACAGTTTTTTGGTTTATTGCCAGAAGACCGTTATTAATTATTGCAAGGCATGTACGGACAAGGTGACGTGCTTATTCATATTCTTCACCAGTCAGGGCTGCAGCAGTGTGATTGAAAGTAGGAGATGGACTTTTTAGATCCCAGGGGCCAATATTTCCATTTATATTCTGAAATTTTAAACCAAAATTTAAGAGAGAGAGAGAGTGCTCTCTGATTGCCAGCACTGGGGAGAGCTGTTTGGTTATTACTCGGTAGTTCGTTTGCTCAACTGTTGCTCAAATGTTGAACATTTCACGTTTTCGATCCTAACGCACTTTTCCGAGGAACTTTTGACTTTCATGTTATGAGATACCCAGCTTGGTTTAATATGTTTCAGTTTAGGGATACAGCATGGAAACAGGCCCTTCGTCCCACGGAATCCACGCCGAACAGTGATCACCCGTTCACACTAATTATTTTTCCATTTTATAATCGGGGTTGCAATCATATTAAAATGGTGCGTGCGTGAGAACCACATTGAATTTTGGCCCAGCTTTATTTAACCTGTCTAATTTTTGTGAGCTGAACATTTGTCATTGATTGTTACCCCTCCCTTTGTAACTCTTTGTCAAATGTTTATTTGCTCGTGCTCCTGTGAAACGTTTTATGTTTTACTAAATGCCGAGTGAGTGCTGTGGCAGGAAATACAATGGCGACAAGTCGTGGAGTGAGTGCGGTGCTTTGCGTGCGTGTTTGTGCCGCTCGGTCCTAATGAGCAGTGCTTTCTTCCTCTTCCCCCCCCCCCCCCCACCCACCCTCCTCAGAACTCCATTCGCCACAACCTGTCCCTGCACGATATGTTCATCCGCCAGACCTCCCACAACGGCAAGATCTCGCATTGGACCATCCGCGCTGAAGCCAACCGCTTCCTGACCTTGGATCAGGTCGTCAAGGTGCGTTTTCTACCTGCTCTCAGTGCAGTTTTAATTTTCGCCTTTTCTAAATAGCCCTGACGACTGAAACAGCAAAAGGGTGTTTATATTCACTGTGCGGTTTCTATTTGTTAGTAGACACAAAAGGCTGGAGTGACATGGCGGGGCAGGCAGAATCTCTGGGGAGAAGGAATGGGTGACGTTTCGGTTCCGAAACGTTACCCATTCCTTCTCTCCAGAGATGCTGCCTGTCCCACTAAGTTACTCCAGCATTTTGTGGCTATCTTCGATTTAAACCTGCATCTGCAGTCTTTCCTACGCACTTATATTTGTTAGTCACGGGCTGAATAAATATCTGATTGACAGTCGTGAAGATTAATCTAGATAGGCAGCTTCCACTCGCTGCCAGGGCCAAGGCAATAACAGATCAGGCTTTCATGGGGCTAGATTGCAAGGCCAAGTGACACCAGCACCATCCCCTCAATTGCTTTGAAGAAGGATGGAGTATAATAGTCATCTTCACTTGAAGTTGCATCTGTGATTGCAATTAAATGAGTTGACGATTCCATACCAGGATGATCTGTGTTTAAAAAGATGGCCCAGGTAGCCATTTCTAATTAAGTTTGAATTATATTAATTATTCAATGCATTAGACGCACAAACTGTCACATAATTTTCTTCCTTCAGTGGTTTTTCTATATTTCTAGCATTTAGATACATCACTTTTATTTACCTATGAACTTATCAGAGATTGACAGAATCTTGATTAGTGCGGGTGTCAGGGGTTGTGGGGAGGCAGGAGAATGTGGTTAAGAGGGAGAGATGGATCAGCCGTGATTGAACACAACATCGACTCAGTGGGCCGAATGACCTAATTCTGCTCCTATAACTTATGAGCATTTGCTCCTGCAAGGGTGTTTCTCTGACGGAAACAGTAAGGATAACATTTGAAGCGGGGTTGTTAATTGAGGGGCAGTAGTGAGCCCTGAGGATTTGGAAGTTTCAGTAGACAGGGAAGGTTCTGTTATCCAGTGGGTTCCCTGAGCTGACAAGTGGTTGTTTGTCTGAAGAAGGGTCTCGACCCGAAACATCGCCCATGCCTTTTCTCCAGATGCTGCCTGTCCTGCTGAGTTGCACCGGCTTTTTGTCCCTATCTTCGTTTTAAACCAGCATCTGCAGTTGCTTCCTACACAAGTAGTTGTTTGACATGTACGCGGGTTATCCTGATGTTGGTGCGGGTGATTCTAGCCCCTGCCTCTGAGCAGTGTGCCACTGGTTAGTGAGTGGCCAGGTGACCAAAGCTGTACAGTGCAGGACAATTTTATTTGTGCTCTTTATGGAAAGGGGGTTGGTTTGAGTGACTAAAGTGTGAGTAAAAGTATCCCATTGCTGGCAAAGGTTGTGCTGCATGTCTGACGTTGGCGTTTTGTGAATGTATTTTAACATTCAATACTTCTCGTTCTTCATCGATGTTTCACACAGTCACTGGATTTCAGCCCAGCCGACAAGCACCATTGGATCCAAGCAGCTCCTGTGTTGGTCTGTCAACAAGTAAGACCCAATGCTCTCTAGTGGCCTTCTGTTGCCTCAATATGCTGATGTTTGTGTTAGTTAGTTTGGGTCGTGGAGGGGAAAGTGATTGCCGGTGTACTTTGTCTTTGAATTGTCTATAAACATCAGATGGGTTGTTTAACATGGCATAATGCAGAGCTTAGAATACCTCAATACATTAATTTACTTGTAAGCAGAAAGATTCTTAGCTCGTTCTATTGTTACAAGTTACACTCCTTTACTAAGCTTTATGATGCTTTGCTTGTGTCTTCTGGCAAGTTTAGTTTAGTGATACAATGTGGAAACAAGCCCTTTGGCCTACCAGCAATCATCCCTGCACACTAATGCTACTCTAGTGTGTAGGATGTTACAATTCTCAACAAAGCCAATTAACCTACAAAACCTGTGCGTTTTTGGAGTGTGAGAGGAAACCGGAGCACCTGGAAAAAACCCACGCAGGTCACGGGGAGACCGTGTAAACTCTGTACAGACCGCACCTGTAGTCAGGATCGAACCTGGGCCTCTGGCGCTACAAGGCAGCAACTCTACCACTGCGTCACCATGCAGCCTTTTAATAATGAGCGGATTTTGATTGAATCGTTACGAGCCAAAAAGGTTGACGCTACAATTTAGTGGTGAGGAAAGAATTGAGAACATAAATGGGGAAGAATGAAGAAGAAAAAGCAACTTGCAATGGAGAACAAGAGTGTTGTGCATAGAAAGAGCAAGAAAGCAATCGTGTTCAGCAAATGTAGCCTTGTGAATGGATGCCAGACCAAAGGGAGGAAATTAAAGAAAACTGGAAGGGCATTGTGGTGCTGTCTGGACCTTGGGCACAAGAACAGTTCAGGAGGAAATGCTGAAAGCAATATTTCAAATGTTAATAAATTATTGTACATCATCTGCCTGGGGGGGGGGGAAATGTGCAGTGGTCTGGTACAATCACTGCAGCAGGTTCAGTCGAGCATTGCAAGCAAATAAGTATCCTCTGTGAAAACGACATTGACCTTTAGAAGGATTCAACACGAGATGAGGTCATCCAGTGTCACTCCAGTAATTATATACAATACAACTTATTGACTTTAGACTCAAGAGATGCAGCGTGAAAGCAGGGTCTTCGGCCCACCGAGTCCGTGCTGAGCAATGATCACCCTGTACACTAGCAATTGATTCGGGGCCTATTAATGTGCAAACCTGTACGTCTTCAGAGTGCGGAAGGAAACTGGAGAAAACCCACGCTGTAGCAGGGAGAACGTAAAACTCTACAGACAGCTCCTGTAGTCGGGTTGACCCTTTGGTCAGACACGGGCTGCGTTTTGACATGGCGCAATTGAATCTTTTGACCGGGTTGTTTATCCAGTGCTTTAACTTACTGAAAGTGTAGCGCCAGTTTACTGAGCTGATGCTGCATTTCATTAGCATTTTATTCATAAAACATCTTGAGCTTCTGCTTCAGTCAGTATTTGCTGCCTGACTCACCAGGGTGACAATTGTAGAGAGTTGTGGATGTAGCCCAGACCAGACTCCCCACCGTTGGCTCCATCCACGTCTCGGAAAAGCGGCCAACGTAATCACAGATGTCCCGCCCCAGCCATTCCTCCTGCCTGCTCCTGTCAGCCAGAAGTCACAGAAGCTTGAAAGTGCGCACCGTCAGACTCGGGAACAGCTTCTTCCCCTCTGTTATCAGGCTTCTGAACGGCCCTTCCATAAGCTAGGGTTCTGTCCGATTCACCTCTGCCCCATTGCGGACATTGGGCTTTGTCTGTGGAACTAATGCGCCACAATGATGAACTATATTCTGCACTCTGTATCTTCCCCATATTGTACTTGAGTTTGACTTGTTTGCTTTGATCTGTATATTACCTGATTTGATTGGAAAGCACGCAAAGCAAAGCCCTTCACTGTACCTCGGTGCACGTGACAATAATAAGCCTAATCCTGAAAATCACAAAGTAAAAGACATGCTCTGGGTTGGCCGGAAGTGATTAGCTGCTTGTCCATGCATCCAAGTGATGCAAGACATTTGATGCAGCTGTTTAAATTCAGTAATGGCCTTCTGAGGATGCAACAATCTCGAGCCTTTCATCAGATCCAAGCCTCCTGTTGTAGATGGGTTTTCATCCTGGAGTTTGCTTTGGCTGGTGTTGTCCGTCAGAGTTTAATCTTGCACAGCTGTAAATGTTCGATCTTGGGATCGGGGTGTGGACGGACGGGCTGTGTGGAACCGTTAAACTGAGCCGTTTAATCGTTGTATATTTGTTCCCTTTTTGTTTAGCAGCAGAAGCGATCCAACAGTATAGAAGCACCAAAGAGCAGTGTGGCGATCAGTACAGGTACGTCCCATTACAGGTGAACTCGACGCGGCCACCGTTCCGTTACAGCCACTCTTTGATTTTCAACATGCGCTAGAAAGAGAAAAAAAAAATACCCAGTGGAACCACTTCATGCACCACTTGTAATTAAATCTAAAGCTTCAACTCTATAAAGCCACAAACACATGGCTGTTCATACAGCACTGGGACCACCGTTGAAGCCTCCTCCATTAGTTAAAAGCAACCAACCATTTTAATACTGAAAGTGGCGTTTGCAAAATTGATTAAAATCTAAGTCACACCCTGTATTCTCCAATGGAGTGGAGGCAGCTTTGGGTAGTACTGAATGTATGACACCAGGGCAGACTGTATAAACAACATCAACACAGGTGGACTCGATACATATTTTAGCTCCATGTATTTGGTTCCCTGCAGTGTGTATCTCAGCTACGGTCCTGACATTATCATCTGATGATGTGGTCAAATCAGGAGAAAAATACTGGTGCCACCTGTGACGCCATACTTCCTGCCTCTTAGCACCAGAGACCCCGGTTCGATACAGATTTACTCCGGTTTCCTCCCACCGCCCAAAGATGTGCAGGTTTGGAGGTTAATTGACCTCTGTAAATTGCCTCTTAGTGTGTAGGAAGTGGATGAGAAAGTTGGATACCATAGGGCGGCACAGCGGTAGAGTTGTCGCCTTGCAGCACCAGAGGCCCGGGTTCCATCCTGGCCACGGGTGCTGTCTGTACGGAGTTTGTACGCTCTCCCCGTCACTGCGTGGGTTTCCTCCGGGTGCTCTGGTTTCCTCTCTCACTTCAAAGACGTACTAATTGGCTTTGGAGAAATTTGTAAATTGTCCCTAGTGTGTAGGATACTGTTAGTGTACGGGGATCGCTGGTTGGCGCAGAAGGGCCTGTTTCCGTGCTGTGTCTCTTGCACTAGATGTTGAACTAGTGGGTAGACAGAAAAAGCGGGAGTAACTCATCCGGGGGGACGGGCAGCATGGCTGGAGCGAAGGAATGGGTGACGTTTCGGGATGATTTGGGATAAGGGAAACGAGAGATATAAACGGTGATGTGGAGAAATAAAGAACAATGAATGAAAGATATGCAAAAAAGTATCGATGATAAGGAAACAGGCCATTGTTGAGAAGCTGGTGCGACTTGGGTGGGAGCAGGTGATCGATGGTCAGTACGGACTCGGTGGGCCGGAGGGGCCGTCTCCATGCTGCATCTTTCATCCACTGAATCAAAGTGCCAGTCAAGGGTTGCCGGTGGTGTGAATGCTGCATAAAGTGTTGTCTTTGCACAGAGGCGAACCTGAGGAAGATGAAGCCGCTGCTGCCACGGACCGACTCCTACCTGGTGCCCATCCAGCTGCCCGTCACCACCGCGCCCCTCATCCTGCAGCCCTCTCCTCACCTCTCCCTGCCCGCCATCACGGGCCACCCCTCCACCTCCACCGGACAAGACTTGCCCAGGAAGCACAAGCGTGTTCGCATCGCTCCAAAGGCAAGTGCTTCCTTTCATCCTTCCTCTATGGAGCTGCTTGTTTGTTATCTGCCCCAGTCGCGCTCTGGGTGACCCAAATCAAGTGTAACTTTGCCAAAGGCTGTTTCTGGATAGAATATTGTTTAAGAAGGAACTGCAGATGCTTGAAGGGAGACAAAAGTGCTGGAGAAACTCAGCAGGTGCAGCAGCATCTATGGAGCGAAGGAAATGGGCAACATTTCAGGCCGAAACCCTGAAGGAAATAGGCAACGTTTCAGGCCGAAACCCGGAAGGGTTTCGGGCCAAAACGTTGCCTATTTCCTTTGCTCCATAGATGCTACTGCACCCGCTGAGTTTCCCCAGCACTTTTGTCTATCTGGATAGAATAGGATGTCTGCTTGCTTCTAGTACATTTCTCCCCATCCATCACCCCTTTTTGACCCATGTATACACCCATTTTCCCACACAGTTGCTCCCGCTCCTTTCTCCCCTGCCACCTTCCACCCATATCATCCCTCTGGCTTTGCAGTCCACCCCTCTTCTCTCCTTATGAACACCCTTGTGCCCCCTTTTTAACTCTAGCCTTTGTCCATCCATCTGTCAATAACCTCCCCCCCCCCCAGCCTGCATCCACCTATCCATGTCCTTCAGAGACGCTGCCTGAGCCACTGAGTTACTCCAGCACGCTGTGGTCTATGCAAGACTCCACTATCTGCAGTTCCTTGTGTATGAGGTGCAGCGTTATAAGCCCTTACACTGCTGTTGCCATAAGGGGGAGACAAAGTGACTGTTACATCTCCTGTTCAAAATCCACAACCTTCCCGGGTGAGCTCAGTCCCGCAAAGTATCAAATAAAAAATGTCTCTCTTGTGTGCTTAATTTCCTTGCATCTTCTCGCACCTCTTTTACTAGGATGTTGCCAGGACTCGAGGACCTGAGTTCCCAGACCTCACTCTCCCCTCTTTCCACCAAATCAAATTGATGGCCACTGCTATTTAAAATCCCCCCTTCCATTGTACGTCTGCGAGCTTCCTTGGTGTACATTCCTGCATTAAAGCTGTGTTTCAAGTCGGGTTCCGATGCAGCGATTTGATCTGACGTTGTATTTTCTGTTCAGGTACCAAATGACGCGGTGAGTTGCAACCAGCTGGTGCTGACGGTGAAGCTCCCCGAGAACCCGCTGCTGCTTGCGGCCCCGGCGAGCGCAGTGACGGACGGATGTGCCGCGGCGAGGCTGAGCGAGGCGACCAAGGAGAGCGGCTCGCGGCGGAAGCAGAGGCACGTCCTGCAGCCCCTCGAGGAGCCCGTGCTCCTGTTCCCCGAGGTCAGGGAGCCCGCGGCCGAGGTGGGATTGGACTCCGGCCTCGTGTCCGATCTGTCCACCTTCCACGAATCCAGGAACCTGGAGCAGTGCCCGGACTTTGCCAACGCCTCTGTGGATTACAACTTCAAAACGCCCATCAAGGAGAGGCCCAGAGACGCGCCCGCCTCGTCCACACCCAGTCGAGGGGCCGGCGGGGGTTCCCCCCTCACGGTGGCCAACAGCTGGAAGATTGCCTTGACCCCGCTGAAGAGAGACGACAGCCTGTTTGAGTTCAGTCCGGTGAGGACGCCTCACGGCTCCTTCCTGACGCCGCTGAGGAATGACACGGGCTCCCTCAGCCTCAGCAGCACGCCCTTCAAGGAGTTTGCCCTCTTCGAGTCGCCGCGCGAGCTGCTCAATTCTCCCGTCAGGGAGCCCGAGCACGAGGCGGGCTTCTCCCCTCTCCCCCACGACAAGGGTCAACTCAACGCCGCCGTCAACCGCTCTCTGACCGAAGGCCTGGTCCTGGACACCCTCAACGAGAGCCTCAGTAAAATACTGCTGGACATCAGCTTCACCGGCCTGGAAGACGAGGACTATGAACTCAGCAACATGAGCTGGTCCGCACTCATCCCAGAACTGCGATAAATGATCCAAGGACAGTGGGCAGAAGACTTTGCTGCTTCGATGGTTTCCTCCGCCTGCTTGGATGATTTTAACTTCAAGATGTCAACTTCAAACTCTCAACTTAAACGTTTTTTTTAAAAAGCTGCCCGTACCAGACCCTTGGACTATATGTCAGTTCATTTCTAAACCATCGGTCCCCACTGCCCAGATCTGTAACTAATTGGTGCATCTCTCCATTGGATACTGTAACTCATTTAATCACGGTTCCCTCTTACCTATACAAGAGCTGCCATCGTTGTGATGTTTGATTTACGACATATTGCTGCTTTACCTTTCTAGACACGAGGACCACGGGCCACTTTCAAGAGACCTTGCGATGTTTCTGCCATTTCATTCTTTAGTTCTCTCTCTTCCCTTCCCCCTCCCCTCTTCTTCCACCCCCTCCCCCCCCCTTCCCTCTCTCTGATTGCCTGACTCTCTTGATACTTGAATCCTTTCTCAGGGATGACTAACTTTTGTACACTGCACTTGTAAATACACCGTTAAAATGTAAAGTTTATCTGAGGGGGGGAATGGAGGCCTTTAATGCAATGGGATGTGACGGCCTTCCTGGTCTGGGTGAGTTGAGAGCTGAAAGTTGATGCCTGATTTGTCAGACTCGATCAGTGTTTTTGTGGGTTATGTCGGAGACTGATGTTAATAGTTGTGCCTGGTCGCTGATTGCATTCAATTCCAGCCCCCACTGCTCTCGCGGCGTTAACTGAAGCGTCTTGACGTCAGTCAGTCAGTCTCGGATGTTGATGTTCTCCATTTGATGATCAGGGCAGATTTCAGATTCTCCATTATTTTCGATAACCGAGTTTGCAGATTCCTCCTTATCAGGAAAGTAAAATTGAATAAGCATGTCACATTTTAATGTTTTGATGATTCAGTACCTGCTCACAATTCCACGTCTGTCTCTGCCTGGCCAGAGAAGGCGGCTTTTCTTGTGCACTGAAAAATTACATCGAAAATAGGTGCAGGAGTAGGCCATTCGGCCCTTCTAGCCAGCACCTTGACCATGATCTTAAACATTCAAACCACTGGCTTGGATGCATCATTCTGACTGTGTGTTAAATGTGGTGTTTGGTCCAGATTAAACGGGCGTAAATGCACATGGTGGTTACACACACACGGCTCAAGTTAACCCAGTTTATGATCTGGGCTGTCTTGGGGACTTGTTGCCATGACCTGACTTCTACTCTCCTGTCTTGCCAATGGCAACATTCGTTATCTTGGATAAAGCAGCTGTGTGTTTGTCGACCTGGATTGTCCTTGCAGCCTGTAGTGTAGACAAGGAACTGCAACACAACGATCAAAGTGGTGCTTCTCTGCTATTTGATTGAATAGCCCAGGTCGGTTGGGTTTGTCTGACATGACGTGCTTTTTATTCATCTGTGTTGCCTGTCAGTAATTAATCTATTTTCCCACATTCATTCGATTCTGTTCTCTAATTGTAATTGGTGATTTCTCCCCCCCCCCCCCAACAATGATTCTGAAACCCCTCCACTTTATTCCCCATGTGTACATCCAACACTGCTTCCCTTCACGTACTTCAAAGTACTTTGATCAAGAAATGTTGGGACACTTTTTGAGAATCCCACTCTTTGCCTTTTTTCCTCGTCTGTATTCCTTGCCTTTTCTCCAAGGCTTCATTCAGACATGAACATTCCTTACTTTCACCTCTGTGTTTTCATCCATTTTTAGATAAAACCCTGCAGGTTTCCCCCGCACGTCTAGTGGTGCAATATTACAGCCATTCCCTCCTTCACTCTCCAATTGTAACCCGATAGATTCCGTTATTAGTCGCCCCGTTTCAAGGGTCCGTATTTGCGCCCATACCTCATTCATCCATCCACCACCTCCAGCTCACAAGAGTACAATTTGGTCAGGAACGGTGGTACTCCCTGTTCCCTTTGATCCCTCCGGCCATTCTCGGTCTTCCCGTCTGACCGTTCCGTCGCACAAGACACCATCCATTTTCCTGCTCGACGCTCTTGACAGCGCGCCCACCAAGCCCACCTCGCCAACTGTGCATTCCTCTGCTGCAAGCCGCATTCCTCTATACTTTAACGCCGCCAGTTTCCCCAGCCCATCCTTGCCATCTCTGGGAGTGAGAATAGAGCCTTGACGCTCCTTGCATTTCCTGCCGAGATGTTCTGTTCTCCCCGGTCGACCTTCTCGCTGCTGCCTGCAACTTTCTGTTATCTTCCCGTTCATCTCTGCTCAAGCGTTTGTGCGTGCATCAAGAGAGCCCAGCAAATCCCATTCCGGGTGTTATTTTGTTTCCCGGCGTGGTCACGGTTTACGGAAGGGGGAGGCCGGGCCGCTGATCTTGCGCAGTTGCCGGTGTTGTCCACCTTGGCACTGCCACGGGCAGAAGTGTCATTCCAGCCGTGCTGAGGGTGTGCTTTGTAATTCACCCACCTACTCCTCTTCTCAATTAACTATTAACTTAACGGGAAAAGAGACAGTTTATTGCTGAGGTTATTCCATTGAAAGAATCCTTTCAGAAATGATTAATTGGCAGCAGAGCTTTTCGTGTTGCCTCTATCTTTCTCTCCCCACACATGGCTGGAGCCATCAACACTGGATCGTGTGAAGTTTTAGCCCTTGTTGTTGATCAAGGCAGTAACATTTGGAATCAAAACCATTTTGAGATTGTGTTCATGTTTGTTTCAACGGGTCGGCAGGGCAGTCGGCTGTCTTTTTCTTTCTCGATTACTGGTATTTGTGATAAAGTATGTGATCAGCTATCTCCACCCAAACAATTAAAGGGCTGCCATTGTATTTAAGGCGCGCACCATTGTATTTAAGGCCTGTATTGTGCGAGTGGCAGTGTGCGCGTGTGGGGTTTTTATTTTAATCTGCTCCTGCCTTCCATCCCAAGATATCAGTGAACAGCCAGAGTACCTGCAGTGCATAACAGCAATACGTCTGTCGGTCGAATGTTTCCTTAGCTGAGTCGATAGATCATGCAACAGCAACGGTAGTTGCAAATTATGTACGATCCAGCTTGCAGTCTTTGTAAATATTTCATATTAAATAACTTGTAAATACCCAGACTCTGTCAATGCACCTTAATAGAACTCGGTCTTGTGTAAGTGCGAGCAGTTTGTTGCGACACTGGATGTGCTGATGGGTGAACAGACTGCTGTACAGTAACAGAATGGCAATAAAAATGATTTACCCAAATTGCATCAGCATGTCACTCTTTTATATTTATTCTGCTGTCTGTTGTGTTGGTTTTAACATAAAGATGCTTCTGTTTTCATCTCTATTACAATGTCATTGCTTTCCGTGGGGAGAATTTCGCTCCCAAATGTGACTCGAAAGCATGAAACTTCAAATACGAATGTCAATGAATAAATAAAATAGGTGATCGATGGTCGGCATCGAGTGGGTGGGTTGAATGGACGGTTTAGTTTTAGCGATGCAGCGCGGAAACAGGCCCTTCACCCCACCGCCGGCACTCCCCGCATACTAACACGATCCTACACCAGGGACAATTTTTGCATTTACACCAAGCCAATTAACTTACAAACCTGCATGTCTTTGGAGTTTGGGAGGAAACCAAAGTTCTCCGAGAAAACCCACGCAGAACGTACAAACTCCGTCCAGACAGCACCCATAGCCTGGATCCAACCCAGGTCTCACGCTGTGAGTGTGTAAGGCATCGACTCCACTCCTGTGCTACCCTACCGAGCTGCATCTCCAAAACTAGTGTCTGCAGAAGGGCCCTGCCCCCAAAACCTCACCTATCCATGATCTCCAGAGATGCGATGGAAGGACAAGGGTTGCATTGGGCTTCTTCCCAATTAATTTTGGCTTCAAAGACAAGCCTTCGTAATACAAAGTGCTGGAGGAACTCAGCGGAGCAGTCGGTGTCTGGAGGGAATAGACCGGTGACGTTCTGGGTTGGGACCCATCCAATTTTGTTTGTTCCATTTCCCTCTGCGGGTGCTGCCTGACCATACAGTAGGTAGAGTGAAGGGGAAACATAGAAATTAGGTGCAGGAGTAGGCCATTCAGCCCTTCGAGCTTGCACCGCCATTCAATATGATCATGGCTGATCATCCAACTCAGTATCCCGTACCTGCCTTCTCTCCATACCCTCTGATCCCCTTAGCCACAAGGGCCACATCCAACTCACTCTTAAATATAGCCAATGAACTGGCCTCAACTACCCTCTGTGGCAGAGAGTTCCAGAGACTCACCACTCTCTGTGTGAAAAAAGTCTTTCTCATCTCGGTCTTAAAGGATTTCCCCCTTATCCTTAAGCTGTGACCCCTTGTCCTGGACTTCCCCAACATCGGGAACAATCTTCCTGCATCTAGCCTGTCCAACCCCTTAAGAATTTTGTAAGTTTCTATAAGATCCCCTCTTAATCTCCTAAATTCCAGAGAGAATAAACCGAGTCTATCCAGTCTTTCTTCATAAGACAGTCCTGACATCCCAGGAATCAGTCTGGTGAACCTTCTCTGCACTCCCTCTATGGCAATAATGTCCTTCCTCAGATTTGGAGACCAAAACTGCACGCAATACTCCAGGGAAGATACAGAGTGCAGAATATAGTTCTCAACATTGTAGCGTATCAGTTCCACAGACAAAGTCCAATGTCCGCAATGGGGTGGAGGTGCATAGGACAGTGCCCCAGCTTATGGATGGACCGTTCTGAAACGTGATAACAAAGGGGATGAAGCTGCTCCTGAGTCTGGTGCGCGCTTTCAACCCTGTTTATCTTCTGCAGAACGAGAGTGGAGAGACAGAGGAATGACCGGGGTGGGACTCTAAGTGTCTTTGGTCCCTGTCACCCCCGACTATTTAAACAGTTTATAAGAGATAGTAGAATTAGGCCATTCAGCCCATCAGGTCTACTCTGCCATTCAATCATGGCTGATTACTCCCTCCTAACCCCATTCTCCAACTTCTTCCTCATAACCTCAAACACCCATGTGGACGAAGGAACTGCAGACGCTGGCTTAAACTGAAGATTGGGCGCAAAAATGCTGGAGTAACTCAGCGGGACGGGCATTCAGCGTCTCTGGAGAGAAGGAATGGGTGGCGTATCGGGTCGAGACCCTTCTTCAGCTCTTCTCTCCAGAGACGCTGCCTGTCCCGCTGAGTTACTGCGGCTTTTTGAGGCACTCATGGGCGGTGAGTAACGGTGCTCTATGACATCGTGTACCGCCATCAACAGCAGGTCACTGAACAGCATTATGCTGCCGCTTTTAGCACCAGTCAGACTAAGATGGTGAAAGACACGTGTGTGCAGCGGTAGTTACAATGCCCAGGAAAAATGGAAACAACCTCTGACAGAATGAGGGGGATCGAGGCGAACAAAGCAAGACGGGAGCTTTATAGTTGTTTCCAGCGCTACTTGGTAAGTTTTTTTTTTGTCCTGCATTACAGAATTTCTCATTAATTTGCAGAAAGAATGGACATGGACAGTGGAGAACACATTTGTCCTAATGGACACCAACCTCGCTTAATTTAAAATCCGCTATCCCCGAGAATGAAAGGCCAGGCCGATCAATAGAACATTGTGGTGTAACCGAGTGGACAGTTTAGGTTAAAGATGCAGCATGGAAACAGGCCCTTTGACCCACTGAGTGCACGCCGATCATCGCTCACTTCACGCTAGTTCTATGTTGTCCAACTTCCGCATTCACTGTGAGCACACGAGTTTGTAGGTTAATTGCTCCTAGATTCTGAAGAAGGGTCTCGACCCAAAACATCAACTATTCCTTTTCTCCAGAGATGCTGCCTGACCCGCTGAGTTAACACCAGCATTTGGTGTCTATCTTTGGTTTACTCCAGCACTCTGTGAAACGCCACCTATCCATGTTCTCCAAGAATGCTGCCTGACCCGCTGAGTTACTCCAGCACTCTGTGAAACGTCACCTATCCATGTTCCCCACAGATGCTGCCTGACCCGCTGAGTTACTCCAGCACTCTGTGAAACATCACCTATCCATGTTCTCCACAGATGCTGCCTAACCCACTGAGTTACTCCAGCACTCTGTGAAACGTCACCTATCCACGTTCTCCGCAGATGCTGCCTGACCCGCTGAGTTACTCCAACAGATCAGAGACATTTTCGGAGGTATTCAAGGGTAAATTAAGATTCATTTTTCTTGTGGAAAGGACCAGGAGACACAAATTTAAAGCGTTTGACAATGTTTAAGTTTTAAGGCAATGAGCATTCTCCCCGTGACCTCCTGGGTTTTCTCCGGGTGCTCCGGTTTCCTCCCACCCTGCAAAGATGTATGGGTCTGTAGGTTAGTTGGCTTGGTATAAATGTAAATTGTCCCTAGTGTGTGTAGGGTAGTGTTAGTGTGCGGGGGTCGCTGGTCAGTGCGGACTCAGTGGGCCGTGGGGCCTGTTTCCGTGCTGTATCTCTAAACTAACAAAAGGCAAAAGAACCGGGGCGGGATAGGAGAAACTGAGCTACTCCAGCACTTTGTTTTCTTGCTTTTCTTTCTGCTTGGGTATGTGGCTGTTAAGGATATGGTTTCATCTGCAATGGAAAAGACAAGATACATTAAGGATTCTTTCTCAGAGTGCCTCAGACAAGAAAGAACAGCTCAATCTTCCAGCCATTTATTATGGTACTTCATTAAGGTATTTGTCATGTTTAAAGATACAGCGTGGAAACAGGCCCTTCTGCCCACCCAGTCCACTCCGACTACCTATCCCTGCACACTAACACAACCCTACACGCACTGGGGACAGTGTACATTTACACCAAGCCAATTTACCTACAAACCTGCATGTCTTTGGAGTGTGGGAGGAAACCGAAGATCTCTGAGGAAACCCACACCGGTCACGGGGAGAACGTGCAAACTCCGTACAGGCAGCACCCGTAGTCGGGATCGAACCTGGGTCTCGGGCGCTGTGAGGCAGCAACTCTCCCGCTGTGCCACCGTGTATATTTGTGTGTACAGTTCAGTACAAGGACCCCTATACAGAACCACTTAGATGAGCAGCATCTCAAATACAGTACAAGTGTATAGCAGAGGTACTCTGAGACAGTGTGCAGAGTCGCAAGTTTGGCGTCATTTCCAAGTTCCCAGGATCTTATAGAAACATATAAAATTATAAAAGGACTGGTCAAGCTAGATGCAGGAAAAAATGTTCCCAAT
>CM069149.1:46672311-46689811 GCA_035221665.1 Okamejei kenojei | reverse complement strand
CCCCTCATCCTTCTAAACTCCAGTGAATACAGGCCTAGTCTTTTCAATCTTTCCTCATATGACAGTCCCGCCATCCCAGGGATCAATCTCGTCAACCTACGCTGCACTGCCTCAATCGCACGGATGTCCTTTCAAATTAGGAGACCAAAACTGTACACAATACTCCAGATGTGGTCTCACTCCAGATGTGGTCTCACTGGTGACCGCGAACAAGTTCTTATGACAATCATAATCATCACTGAAACCGTCAACGGGCGCGGGTGCCTTACAATGCCGTGTGCGACAGCGATCGCAACTTCTACTGAAGTGTGGGCGGCCGTCGGCTCGCTAGAAGCTCATCCGCCCTTTGACAGGTCTTGTTTTGGTCCTGCCGGGGGTCCACAGCCCCCTCCTCGCCTGACAAACCAGGTGGGGGAGACGGTTTAGTCGCTGGCTATCCGACCATGGAGCAGGGGATTACATGGTACCCGTGGCGGGGGGAACTCCCCTGAACTTACCTTAACATGTCTTATGACAAACTCGTCTTAAAATGCTACTTCTTTCTGGCAGGTACGTGGCCAGGACTCCAGTTTGCTGTCGTAAAATGGATGTTGGTTCAAAATCCACTACGTTCGATCTTGTTTAGCAACAGTCTTCCTGTGTAAACATAGGACATCGGGAATGAGAGGAAATAAAAAGATCAGTGGTGCACCACCTCGTGAATTACATGACATGAGAAATCTTGCCGGCTCTGGACTTTTCTGCGAGAAATGTCAAAGGAGGAAATAATGCAGATATTGAAACAGTGGAATTAAATTTATAGTTTCTGGACTAAACATTCTTACGACATGTTCTTGGTCATTTTAACTAATTCCTCAAGTTGGGACAAGTAAATGGAGGTGCTGGTTTAACAAGTTCACAAGTGATAGGCGTAGAATTAGGCCATTCGGCCCATCAAGTCCACTCCGCCATTCAATCATGGCTGATCTCCGCCTCCTAATCCCATTTTCCCGCCTTCTCCCCATAACCCCTGACATCCGTTCTAATCAACAATTTATCTGTCTCTGCCTTAAAAATATCCACTGACTTGGTCTCCACAGCCCTCTGTGGCAATGAGTTCCACAGATTAACTACCCTCTGACTAAAGAAGTTCCTCCTCACCTCCTTTCTAAAAAAGTGCCCTTTAATTCTGTGGTCCTCTGGTCCTAGACTCTCCCACCAGTGGAAACATCCTCTCCACATCCACCTTATCTCTGCCTTTCATTATTCTGTAAGTTTCAATGAGGTTCTCCCCCCCCCCCCCTTTCAACCTTCCAAACTCCAGCGAGTACAGGCCCAGTGCTGTCAAACGCCCATCACATGCTAACCCACTCATTCCTGGAAACATTCTTGTAAACCTCATCTGGACCCTCTCCAGAGCCAGCACATCCTTCCTCAGATATGGGGCCCAAATACGCTCACAGTATTCTAAATATAAGCCTGACCAGCGCCTTATAGAGCCTGAGCGTTACATCCCTGCGTATTCAAGATGATTGAAATAATCGCAATCACAATAATACTTTATTAGCCAAGTATGTTTTCCAGCATACGAGGAATTTCATTTGCCAAGTCAGTTATACCGATAAAAAGTAACGGAACACACGAAATACATTTGAACATAAACATCCACCACAGTGACTCCTCCACATTCCTCACTGTGATGGAAGGCGAAAAAATTGTTAACTCTCTTCCCTTCTTTGTTCTCCCGCGGCTTCGAGCCCTCCGCTGACGGGACGATCTTGACTCCCATAGCCGGCGGCGTTTGGGCCCTCCGCATCGGGGCGAACAGCTCATGCATCGGGGGGGGGGGGGGGATGTCAGCTCCCCCGCGCTGCCGACCGGACCCCGCGTCGGGGTTGGTCGTGCCTCTGCGCCGTTGGAGCTTCCCGACTCGGCCTCTCCCGAGACTGCGACCTCCTGATGGTAAGCCCGCAGGCCACGTTTGGAGAGATCCCAGGCAAGGGATCGGCTCCGCGGTTAAGTCCGCTCCCCGCGGTGGGGCCCAAGGTCAGTCCGAGGAGGCCTCCAGCTCCATCCATGGTAGGCCGCAGAGCGACCGGAGAATGCGATCCGGAAAACATCGTGTCTCTGGCAAGATAGGAAACTGATTAAAAAAAAGCTTCCCCCATCTCCCCCCGACCCCCACATAAAACAAACCTGAGAACATTTACACAAACTTATAAAATGCACTGAAAATGTTTTAAAAAGACAAAGAAACAAGCAGACTGTTGGCGGGGCTGCCAATCGCTCAGCGCCCCTGGTGATAAATGCTAGCTTTGAATTTGCCTTCCTTACTGCTTTACACAAATGGATACAGTATGTTTGCAGAGGGAGCAGTGAAGATTCATGAATAGACATGGTGAATGTCTTTTACAGAGTTGGGAAACCAAGACCCAGAGGACATTGGTGTTAGGTGTGAGGGGAAAGTTAATAGGAACCTGAGGGGCAACTTTTTAACACAGAACGAGCTGCCAGAGGAAGGTGGTTGAGGCCGGGTCAATAACAACATTTAACAGACACTTGGACAGGTACATGGATAACAGGGTACACAAAAGCTGGAGAAACTCAGCGGGTGCAGCAGCATCTAAGGAGCGAAGGAGATAGGCGACGTTTCGGGTCGAGACTTCTTCAGACTGCTTTTACAGAGTTGGGGAAACCAAGTCTGAAGAAGGGTCTCGACCCGAAACGTCGCCTATCTCCTTGTCCTTAGATGCTGCTGCACCCGCTGAGTTTCTCCAGCTTTTTGTGTACCCTCGATTCTCCAGCATCTGCAGTTCCTTCTTTAACACATGGATAACAGGGTTTAAAGGGATATGGGCCAAATGCGGGCAGATGGGACTAGTGTAGATGGGTCAGCGTGGACAAGTTGGGCCGAAGGGCCTGTTTCCGTGCTCTGTGACCCTGTGATTTGTGTACCTGGGTCTATGTTGTGACTGCCATTTGCAGTATTTAGCTTGGAGCGGGTAAACGTATAAGATTATTAAGGGTTTGTACACGCCAGAGGCAGGAAACATGTTCCTGATGTTGGGGGAGTCCGGAACCAGGGGCCACAGTTTAAGAATCCAGGGGTAAGCCATTTAGAACGGAGACGAGGAAACACTTTTTCACACTGAGAGTTGTGAGTCTGTGGAATTCTCTGCCTCAGAGGGCGGTGGAGGCGGTTCTCTCAATACTTTCAAGAGAGAGTTGGATAGGGCTCTTAAAGATAGCGGAGTCAAGGGATATGGGGAGAAGGCAGGAACGGGGTACTGATAGGGGATGATCAGCCATGATCACGGTGAATGGCGGTGCTGGCTCGAGGGCCAAATGGCCTACTCCTGCACCTGTTATCTAGTGTCTATTGTGTGGACTTACCGAAGGTTGTTCCCAATAAGAGAACAAATGCGGGAGCACTGTGAGGTCTGCCCGGGCTGCAAGATGCCGGGGTCCAGAGCACGCAGTTGGCACAGTGTCTGACCCTCGTATCTCCTCTACTCTACTCAGGGGCCCTGCCTCAGGAGCCAGCGTTTCAATGTGAGAATAGTCATCCACGACCAAGTGTCACCGCTCGCAACAGGTGGTGCTGGTGAACGTCAGCATGCTCTCCGAGCCTCTGGCACGCTCCAAACTGGTGCCAGGAAGCTGTGGGGTATCAGTGCCCTCTGCCAGTTTGCGGTGTGCTCCGCTCTCTGCCAGCGCAGTCATTGTACACACTGGCAAACCTCAGGGTGATAGAGAGCTGGCAAGGGGGCAAGCTGCCGGCCCACTGAGTCTACGCCCGACCATCGATCACCCGCTCACACACTAGTCTACGCAACCCCGCCTTCTCATCCACCCCGCACGCACTCAGGGCAATTTACAAAGGCCGATTAACCTCCAAACCCGCACGTCTTTAGGATGTGGGAGGAAACCGGAGCACCCGGGTAAACGCACGCGGGTCACGGGGAGAGCGTGCAAACTCCACACACAGACAGCGCCCGCGGTCAGGATGGAACCCGGGTCCCTGGCGCTGTGAGGCAGCGACTCCACCCGCTGCACCGCTGTGTTATCTCCCCGGAAGGTGGCAAGCAGGAGGATTTAGTTTAGTTTAGAGATATGGCGCGGAAACAGGCCCTTCGGCCCATCGGGTCCGCACTGGCCAGCGATCCCCACACACTAACACTACCCTACACACACTGGGGACAATTTACACTTATGCCAAGCCAATTTACCTACAAACCTGTTTTTGGAGTGCGGGAGGAAGCTGAAGATCTCGGAAAAAACCCACGCGGGTTACGGGGAGAACGTACAAACTCCGTACAGACAGCGCCCGTAGGCAGAATCGATCCCGCGTCTCTAGCGCTGTGAGGCGGCTGCTCTACCGCTGTGTCATCGTGCCGCCCTAATATATAACACTGGGACTAGGTGGGCCAGAGGGCCTGCTTCCGCACTCTATCTCAAAACTAAACTAAACGAAATCTTTATGAATCTGACCTTTACCCGAACACTCAAACATTTATTTCAATGTTGCTCTTTGGAGAAGAAAATTAAGTTTGCATTCATGCCTGCAGGCGTCTTTAACATTCCACTTCACCTCACTGCACGTTGCAGTGACAAACCCAAGCCAGCATTTAATGTCTGAATACTCGCCTCGATGCTGCGAGGCTCCCCTCAGTACAGCAGCTCTTGTGGGCTGTGGGCCGAGCATCGCAAATGTGACTAGAATGTAACTTTCGTGACCCATGTCTGGTCTCTCCTTGAAATGTTGCTCCGATTTAGATAAAACAGAATTGAGGAGGACCTTCCATTCTCAGTTGGCAGCTTCATAACCGAGTTAGTTCATTGTCAGAGGTTATGGGGAGAAGGCAGGAGAATGGGGGGTTAGGAGGGAGAGAGAGGTCAGCCAGGGCAGAGTAGACTTGATGGGCCGAATGTCCTAATTCTGCTCCTATCCCTTATGATCTTATGAACATGGATGGGGTGGGAGATCGCAACCTTCCCGTGGCCCGCCCTGTTTCAATGAATGCAATCAACCCGGCGTGCACAAACAAATAAGATCAAATAGAACAAGTTATCCCGACTTCATAACCGACTTCACCAGCTCCGGCTCCCTACCCCCCCCCCGAGCCTCCGACCTCATCGTTTCCCAGCCCCGCACGGCCCGATTACCTTCTCCCCAAAATCCACAAACCCGACTGCCCTGGCAGACCCATTGTCTCTGCCTGTTCGTGCCCCACCGAACACATTTCCACATACCTTGACGCCATCCTATCCCCCTTTGTTAAATCCCTCCCCACCTATGTTCAAGACACCTCAGACACTCTCGTCGGCTCCGTGCATTCCATTCTCCAGGCCCCCCACCCTCTCATCTTTACCATGGACGTCCAGTCACTCTACACCTCCATCCCCCACCAGGACGGTCTCAAAGCCCTCCGGTTCTTCCTCGACCAGAGGGAGCAAACCCATACCCGTCCACGGACACCCTCCTCCGCCTAGCAGAGTTGGTCCTTACCTCATAACTTCTCTTTTGATTCCTCCCATTTCCTCCAAACACAAGGCGTAGCTATGGGCACACGCATGGGCCCCAGCTACGCTTGCCTCTTTGTCGGGTACGTCGAACAATCCTTTGTTCTCGGCGTACCAGGGCCCCATCCCCGACCTCTACCTCCGTTGCATCGACGACTGCTTTGGTGTCACCTCCTGCACCCACACACAACTGACTGACTTCATCCATTTCACCACCAAACTTCCATCGGCACTCAAATACACTTGGACCATTTCCGACATTTCCCTACCATTCCTTGAACCTCACCATCTCTATTGCAGGTGATACGCTCCTGACCGACATCCACTACAAAACCTACTGACCCCACAGCTACCTGGACTAACTCTTCCTCCCACCCTGCTTCCTGTAAGGACTCCATCCCCTATTCCCAATTCCTCCGTCTACGCCGCATCTGCTCCCAGGATGAGGTGTTCCACACCAGGTCATCGCAAATGTCCTCATTCTTCAGAGAACGGGGATTCCCTCCCCCATTATAGATGAGGCTCGCACCAGGGTCTCCTCCATACCTCGCAAACACTGCCCTCTCTCCCCATTCCCCCCTACTCGCAACAAGGGCAGAGTCCCCTGGTCCTCACCTTTCACCCCACCAGCCGGCAAAATACAACAGATAGTCCTCCACCAGTTTCGCCACCTCCAACGTGACCCCTCCACTCGCCACATCTTCCCCCCCCCCCCCCCGTCTGCCTTCCGCAAAGACCGCTCCCTCCGCAACTCCCTTGTCAATTCTTCCCTTCCCTTCCCTCCTGCTCTACCCCTTCCCCGGGCACTTTCCCTTGCAACCGCCATTGCTACACTTGTCCCTTCACCTCCCCCCTCCACTCCTTTCAGGGACCCAAGCAGTCCTTCCAGGTCCGACAGAGGTTCACCTGGCACCTCCTCCAACCTCATCTACTGCATCCGCTGCTCAAGATGCCAGATGATCTATATTCGGTGAGACCAAACGGAGGCTTGGCGATCGTTTCGCCGAACAACCCTCCGATATTTCCGCATTAACCAACCCGACCTCCCGGTGGCTCAGCACTTCAACTCCCCCTCCCATTCTGTATTCCGACCTCTCGGTCCTGGACCTCCTCCACGGCCAGAGTGAGCAAACACCGCAAGCTGGAGGAACAGCACCTCATATTCCGCTTGGGGAGTCTGCATCCTCTGGGCTTGAACATTGAATTTTCTCAATTCTGTTAACCCTTGCTGTCCCTCCCCTTCCCCACCTCTCCCTCAGCCCTCGGGCCCTGGCATTCCCTCTCTCTCTATTCTCTCCCCCACCCTAGTCGCACTAGCTTCTCATTTTACACCACAAAACAGCTTACAAATGGCTTGTTCCCTTTATCATCGATACCTTTTTGCATATCTTTCATTCATTGTTCTTTATCGCTCCACATCACCATCTATATCTCTCGTTTCCCTGATCCCTGACCAGTCTGAAGAAGGGTCTCGACCCGAAACGTCGCCTATCTCCTTCGCTCCTTAGATGCTGCTGCACCCGCTGAGTTTCTCCAGCTTTTTGTGTACCCTCGATTCTCCAGCATCTGCAGTTGCTTCTTTAACAAGTTGTCCTGCAACTTTAGGCTGTGCACGCCATACGCAAGAAGAAGAAGATGAACATGGACAGGCGATGTTTCAGCTCAGGACCCTTCTTCAGACTGCCCGCTGCTCCTATACTGTTCCTTGTTCTACGTTCGAAGAGGTTCATCGATTTTCCTGCATTTTCTACTGCTGTATTCAGCCATGATCGCAGTGAATGGCGGTGCTGGCTCGAAGGGCCGAATGGCCTCCTCCTGCACCTATTGTCGATTATTATTATTCACCTGGGAGTAAAGTTATCTTCGCCAGCAACTTATGGCAACATTTTATCAGTCCTTTGGTCTACGGTTTTGAAGACTTTATGTAACTTTTAACAGAGTGCAGAATTTATAATGCACTTTACGAATGCTAAAAAAAGAACGGGAATAGGGCAATGATTGGAAAAAGAATCACAATTTATCATTCCACACAAATTAAGAAGAATACCATGTAACATAAGGTAGGATAAGGTTTTATTAATAAAATGTGATATTAATTCATTTCCGAGACATACAACTACTTGGCACAATTAAAAATAATTCTATAGAACCATAAATGTGTACACACACTGACGCATTGGTCCCGAGTGTTCATTAGCTGCCTTTCATTGGAGGGTGTCAGCTTTCACTAGGGGGGGGAGGGGGGTGTGGGGGGAGGGGGTGTGTTGGGGGGGAGCGGGTGTATTGTGAGGGGAGGGGTGTGTGTTGGAGGGTGGGCGGTGTAGTGCGGGTGCGGAGGGGGGTGTGTGGGGGGAGGGGGTGTGTGGGGGAGGGGGTTGGGGGGAGGGGGTTGTGGGCGGGAGGGGGGTTTGCGTGGGGGAGGGGGGGGGGTGTGCGGGGGGAGGGGTTGGTGTGTGGGGTTAGTGGGAGGGTTTGTTGGGGTAGGGGAGGGGGGGGGAGGAGGGGGGGTGGGGCAGGGGGTTAGGGGCAGGGGTGTGGGGGGGGGAGGAGGTGGCGGGGGTGGGGTGTGTGGGGGGATGGGGGTGTGTGGGGGGGATGGGTGTGTGGGGGGAGGGGTGTGTGGGGGGGAGGGGTGTGTGGGGGGGGGGTGTGTGGGGGGGAAGGGGGGGGTGGTTGTTGGGATAGTGGGAGGTGTGTGGGGGGTAGGAGGTGTGCGGGGAGAGGGGTGGTATGTGTGGGGAGGGAGGGGGGTGTGGGGGAGGGAGGGGGGTGCGTGGGGTAGTGGGGGAGGGGTGTGGGGGGAGGAGGGGGATGTGTGGGAGGGGGTGTGGTGGGGGGAGGAGGTGTGCGGGGGAGGAGGGGTGGTGTGTGGGGGGAGGGGGGGGGATGTGGGGGTAGGGGAGGTGTGGGGGAGGGAGGAGGGGGGTGTTGTGGGCATGGGAGTTGGTAGTGGGAGAAAGTGTGTGGGGGGAGGTGTGTGGGGGAGTGTGTGGGGGTGTGTGTGGGCAGGGTAGGTGAGGGGGGGGAGGGGGGTGTGGGGGGGAGGGGTGTGTGGGGGTGGGGGTGTTGTGGGGGGAGGCAAGGGGGTTTGTGTGGGGGGAGGAGGGGGTGTGTGTGGCAGGGTAGGTGAGGGGGGAGGGGTGTGTGGGGGGGGAGGGGGGAGGGGGGTGTGTGGGGGGGAGGAGGGTGTGCGGGCAGGTAGTGGAGGGGGGAGGGGTGTGTGGGAGGGAGGGGGGGTGTGGGGGAGGGAGGGGGGGTGTGGGGTTAGTGGGAGGTGTGTGTGGGGGGAGGGGAGGGGGGGTGTGTGGGCAGGGGGAGGTGAGGGAGGAGAGGGGGTGTGGTGGGGGGAAGGGGTGTGCGGGGCAGGTTTTCGACACAAAGTGGTGGAGTGTAGAGGCTGTTGCCAGGGGGTGGGTGTGGAGCCTGTACCACAGTAGAGTTTAGAATGTTTTGAAGGATACTGGAGGGATCGGGATCACATGTATGGCAGGTAGTTTAAGTGGGCATCATGTTCAGTACAGATACAGTGTGCCGAAGGGCTGTTCTGCGCCTGTGTGTACTGTTCTACGTTGCTCAAATATTGTGGATTTGTCAGAGTGGCAAAAAAGCCCAGGCTGTATCTGTTGCTAGGTCATCCACATCCAAAGTTTCTCTCCCCTTCTTTTTTTTGCTGCATTCCTTTCTCTCCTCCTCGCCCCATAAACTGGTCCTGGAGAGAATCTCACATTTGGATCCAACAATATTTTCTTTTTATTAAAGGCGCTGGAGTAACTCAGCGGACCAGGCAGCGGTTTGTGTCTGGAGAATAGGGATAGGTGACGTTTCGGGGCGGGACCCTTCTTCAGGCGGAGTCTGACCCATTAATATACTCCAGCACTTTGTGTCTTTGTCTGTAAAGCAGCATCTGCAGTTCCTTGTGTCTCAATGCCGAAACAAAGAACTGCAAATGCTGGTTTACACAAAAAGACACAAAATGCCGGAGTAATTCAGTGAGTCAGGCAGCACCTCTGGAGTTATAGCAGTCAAAACGTGCAAACAAGAAACTGCAGATGCTGGTATACACAAAGACCTGGAGTCCAGACCCGAAACGTCACCTATCCATGTTCTCCACAGATGCTGCCTGACCCGCTGAGTTACTCCAGCACTTTGTGAAACGTCACCTATCCATGTTCTCCACAGATGCTGCCTGACCCGCTGAGTTACTCCAGCACTCTGTGTCTCTATGTTCCGTTTTCACCGGCGTTCTTATCTCGGAAGGTGTGACTTAGTCTCAGGGCTGACATTCTATCTTCAGCTGATTTGAGTGATATTCCGTACGGAGATAATGTATGAGGTTGGGCCTGCTGGCGAGGCTGGCCTTCTCGCACTGACCACTGGGCTCCTTCGCTCTGCATTGTACTCTCCGCCAGCTTGTGTATGAACCAGCTCCTCACCGCTGGGGTCACCATAGGTTCCTGGAGCCGCTTAGCATTTGGAATCACATCAGTGAACCCAGACTCCAACGTGATGGTAGATAATGCATCTGCCTCCTTCGCTATGGCGATACTTTTCTTTCTCTCCATTGAGGCTTGCACTTGTTGGTTTTCCAACTTAGGGACAACATTTTGAAGATCTTTGCTCTTTGAAAGTTTGGCCTCTTGTCCTTCCATTGGCTCTCGAGTTGACTTGAAGTTCTTCGCTTTAATTGAAAGCCTTCCATTGAACGGCAGTTGGCATACAAGATGTTGCCCCTTTCTGCTAATGAGATGGCCCTGATCTTTGACCTGAGACGCATGGCCTAAACCTGAGGTTTTCTTTACTACTTTGAAATGGACTGATTTTGGACGTGATTTCTCGCCGATTTCTCGGCGCGCAGAGTTATTCTGGTGGGCGGGTTTGGTGTTTGACTTGTGGGCCACAGCGGGCCTGCCTTCTTGTGAATCTCCAACCAGCGTCGACATTGTTTTGCACAAACTGACCGCTCCATCCTTCGAAGACAAGACGCCAGTTCTGGACGTTCCTGAACCCAGATCCACGCTCCTCTTCTGTCTCACCCGCTCATCCGTGACGTGTCGTTCACTCTTCCACGCATTGGCCGGAGGTTGACCGGTGGATTTACCGGCCACTGTGGCTGGTGATGCTGTTGGCATCGGACCGCTTGCATCGTTGCAGTTGCTGACTCTCTCTGTTCTACTCAAGCCTTTTTTCATCATCCACATCTTAACCATCTCTTCCGATTCTTCTCGCCTCTTCTGCTTGTCCATTTCCCTCCTCTTCCTCGCCGCCTTCTCCAGGGACCTCTGCTTCCTCTCGTCTTCCCGTTGAGCCTTCAGTAGCTCGTTCTTGTGGCAGATCCACTCCCTGATCAGGTAGTTGTCGCAGCTCTCCAGGTGGCTGTCGGTCGGCGCCAGAGCTCTCTTCCTCTGAGCGCCTTCTTGCCTCAGTCGCTTCTTCTGGGCTCTCGGTTTCACTTTCCACTTTGGGAGCCGCCGCGCCGACGTGCGCGCAGGTGAGCCGGGATAGGAGCGGGGAGCTTGAGGGCCGAGTGGCCTGGGGACGGCGCTGGTAGCTCTGCCCTTGGCGGACTTCTTCTCGGGAGATCTCTCCCTTCCGTCTGCTCCGCGCTTTCTTCTTCTTCTCCTCCTCATCATCGTTGGATGCGGTGGGACTTGCGTGCAGGTCTTTGCAACGTCTCCCAGAACTCCAGGCTTCTCTGCGTGGGATTCACCGGAATGACCCGTCTGGCAGCCGCCGGTGTTGCCACCATGCCCGCCCTCCCTCGCTGTCAGCAACATTTGGTCGATCCACACTCCCTCCATCGCACCAAACCTCACCTCCTTCTTCCCTTTCAAGTTTTCTCTGCACTTGTCTTTTAATTTGCCTCTGGTTTCGTCCCCACTCTTGATCTTACCCATTGCTTGTGTGGGCGAGACACCTTCTCAGCCGTGACCCAGTGTGCAGCCTGTGGCAAACACGCAGAGGATTAGCTGCTTCTTGCTAACGCCATGTTCATTGTGTCCAGCCCTGAATCATTTCATGAACGTTGGAACCAGCCAAGCGATAATCCTAGTGGCAAAATCTGTAAATAAACCAACACAGGATTTTACCAATTGGACAGTCAACTCTTGAAAGCATCCAGAGAGCCGGCCTCCACCGCCCTCTGAGGCAGAGAATTCCACAGACTCACCACTCTCTGTGAGAAAAAGTGTTTCCTCATCTCCGTTCTAAATGGCCTACCCCTTATTCTTAAACTGTGTGAGGCCCCTGGTTCTGGACTCCCCCAACATCGGGAACATGATTCCTGCTAACATTAACATTAAAAATAACCTTGTAAAATAAAATCCATTTATAGATTGGCCATTACACTGGAATCTAGAATTGGAAAAGAAAATGCAAAAGTGATGAAATATTAATATTTTGTTACAGTTTAATTTCAGACCACGCTAAAAGGTACTCGCCCGTGGATGTGCGGTAAGGATTAAATATACCTTGAGGCTAACCGACGGCAGTTTTCCAGCGACCCTTCCTCACGTTTGTGGGTGTAATGGCTGAGCAAGTGGTGCGCAAAGGGTTTGTGTTTCATCTTCACCAATCCAGCTTGGCCATGAAGTTGAACAATGTTAATCTTGGTGATTTCCACCAGTTGCCCGGTTACTGCAAGCAGCTTAAGTCGTTTCCAAGGAGGCAGCAGTTGTTTATCAAGTTTCTTTGCGGAGCCACGTGAGCTCGAAATAGTTGAAACTTGCCTCACAAGAAAGCTTTGAAACCGGACCTGGAGAATCTCCCGGTCGCAGAGAGTCCGTCCCATCAGAAGCCTTTCACAGAATGTCTTCAAGAAGGAACTGCAGATGCTGGAAATTCCAAGGTAGACAAAAGTGCTGGAGAAACTCAGCGGGTGCAGTCGCACTCTCGCATCTATGGAGCGAAAGAAAACCCCTGAAGGGTTTCGGCCCGAAACATTGCCTATTTCCTTCAGGGTATTGGCCCGAAACGTTGCCTATTTCTTCCTTCGCTCATAGATGCTGCTGCTCCCACATGGTAGGCTTTTGGATCTGAGTTTCCTTCTTCAGACTGATAGAAGAACGTCTTTCGCAGAAGCCAGGTGCAATGAGGTGGAGACAAGCAGCCATTCGCTGGTATTTTCTTGGTTCACATGCTCGATCAATGGTGTTTTATCACATTAATGTTTGATTATTATTATTATTAGTAATGTTTAGCGTTTTCTGAGTCATTCGTAACTGTCGCTGTATGTCATGTTGTTACTTGTGGGCGGAGCACCAAGGCAAATCCCTTGTATGTGAATACTTGGCAAATAAACTTACTTACTTAAAGCCCTGTCCCACGGTACGAGTTCATTCCAAGAGCTCTCCCGAGTTTGCCCTGAATCGAACTCGGACTGATTCCCCCCCCCCCTACGGTAATGGCCACACATCGTCGGTACTCGGGGCTCTCGTGGACATTTTTCAACACGTTGAAAAATCTTCACGTGTCTTCCCGTGCTTACCTGCCGTTAGCGGGTCTTCCCGAGTACCTGCCGTTAGCGCTAAGAATCGTCCCCGAGCTCCGACGTACCCGCTACGTTCATTCTCCGTGCTTACCACGAGTTTGATTTTTTTTTAAACTCGGGAGAGCTCTTGGAATGAGCTCGTACCGTGGGACAGGGCTATCACTTAATTACTTAAAATATCTCCCAGAGATATCTCCCAGAGATAGGACATTGAATAAACTATCAACAAATGGTTCACGTAGATCACCCGAGAGAGAGGTTTTGCCAGAAACTTGTTTAGTTTTAGTTTAGAGATGCAGCGCGGAAACAGGCCCTTCGGCCCACCGAGTCCGTACCAACCTGCGATCCCCGCACACTAACACTATCCCACACTCACTAGGGACAATTTACATTTACACCAAGCCAATTAACCTACAAACCACCTACAGTGGAGTGCGGGAGGAAACCGAAGATCTCGGAGAAAACTCATACGGTCACGGGGAGCACGTGCAAACTCCGTACAGACAGCACCCGTGGCCGGGATCGAACCCGGGTCTCTGGCGCTGTGAGGCAGCAACTCTGCCTTGCCACCCGTACCGTACCACGCAACATGTTTTAAAATTCCACCGTGGTAGACAGAGGTTTAGATTTGATGAATTAAATTAATCTGGAAGTGACTGATGGAAACGGCAGACCATTAAATTGTCACCTGTCACCCTGACCCTGACTGACTTATGTGTGACAGACACAAGATTGGGAGTAACTCAGTGGGACGGGCAGCATCTCTGGAGAGAAGGAATGGGTGACGTTTTGGGTCAAGACCCTTCTTCAGTCTCACACAAGTGTGGTTGATTCTCAAATACGCCAGCAGGCCATTCAGTTGAGGGACAGTAAAAGGCAGACAGTATTGAGTGTATTGACACTAAGAATGTTTAGTTTAGTTTAGAGATACAGCATGGAAACAGGCCCTTCAGCCCACCAAGTCCGTGCCGACCAGCGATCACCCTTCCACACCAGTTCTATGTAATCCCGTTTTCACATCCACTCCCTAAACTCTTGGGGACAATTTTACAGAGGGCCGATTAACCTACCAACCCGCGCGTGTTTGGGATGTGGGATGAGCACCCGGAGGAAACTCATGCGGTCACAGGGAGAACATGCAAACTCCACACCGACAGCACCCGATGCTGCCTCACCCACTGAGTTTCTCCAGCATTCAGTCTGCCAAGGACTATTTAGTGCTGGGCCACTGTTGCAAGCAGTTAGGGATTTTGCAATATAAGTCTGTTTCAGAAGATAACGTATCTGACAAACACAACATACTGTTCTTGTACAGAGACATCAGCCCCGATATCAGCACCTCCTGATTCAGACCCCGAGTGTGTAGAAACAGGGAATTGCAGATGCTGGTGTACAAAAAAAAAGACACAAAGTTCTGGAGGAACTCAACGGGTCAGGCAGCATCTCTGGATAGGTGACTTTTTGGATTAGGACCTTTCTTCAGATTGATTATAAGGTGGATGGGGGGGGGGAGAAAGCTGGATAAAAGGGGCAGGACAAAGCCTGGCGAGTGATAGGTGGATTTAGGTGAGGGGGGGGGGGGGTTAATAGGTAGATGGCTGGACAGAGTCCAGAGATGAAACAGAAGGTGTGAGTCAAAAGGATTGAAGAGTTGTGAATTGTAAAGCTAGAGGAAGGAATGGAGGTGGAAGGGGAGGGGGGGGCAATAGGTGGTGAGTCCAGGTGGGTCACGGTTGGGGGGTGGGGGGTGGAAGGAGCTGGGTAGGGGGGGATAGTTGTGCAGCTATCCACTGGAAATGATGGACAAGCTGTGTATTTAGGACAAGTCAGGCTTGCAAAATGAAACCTGCGATTCTCCAGACACCACACGGTGGAGCAGGGGTAGAGCCGCTGCCTCTCAGCGCCAGAGACGCGGGTTCGATCCCGACCGCGGGCGCCGTCTGTACGGAGTTTGTACGCTCTCCCCGTGACCTGCGTGGGGTTTCTCCGGGCGCTCCGGTTTCCTCCCCACACTCCAAAGACGTGCAGGTTTGTAGGCTAATATTTGGCTTGGTAAAATTGTAAATTGTCCCTAGTGTGTGTGTGTGTGTGTGTGGGGGATTGGGTTAGTGTACAGGATCGGCTGGCTGGTCGGCGCGGGCCGAAGGGCCTGTTTCCGGGCAATATCTCCGAACGACACTCAGCCAAAGTAATCCGTGTTTGTCACTTTCCCTTGGCGCGACATGTAGAGCTGTGAAACCCTTAATTGGTCAAATTATCTCCAAACAGCATTGAATGTCATCAGGCATCACAGCAATTGGTTCTTCACGTTATTGGTCTGTAGAGGTTGTTGCATCAGAGGTGTAATATCATGCCATTAGGACAAGCATTAAAACAACGTTAATATGGCAATATCTGTTAATGATCTTTACTTTAGCTCGTGGGATGCCACAATTATGAAAGATGTCGATTAAACTCCACCAATTTACCAGCGATCCCTGTCCCACACTAGCCCCATCCTAGACGCTGTATCTCTAAACTAAATTAAAAACTGACAGACAGCACCCGTCGTCGGGATCGAACCCGGGTCTCCGGCGCTGCGAGGCAGCAACGGTACCGCTGCGCCGCCGTGACCGGCCAGGGGGGAATATGTTGGTGCTGAGGAATCGCAGAGTGGGAGCAGTGAGAGAGGATAGAAGGGGGATAAGGGGCCGAAGCGTCGCCCGCCCCTCCCCTCCACAGATGCTGCTGCCTGTCCCGCTGCGTTACTCCAGCACCTTGAGTCCAGAAACTGAACCAGAATTCTCCCTCTGCCCAATCTTTCTCCCTAAATCAAAGTCTTAAATTGTTTTGAAAACAAATCTACCTTAAATCGAGGAGCAGCATAGAATCATAGAGCATGCGAACAGGCCCTTCGGCCCCACTCGATCATGCTAACCGACATGGCCCATCTAAACTAGTCCCACCTGCCCGCGTTTGGCCCTTATCCCACAAATCCTCTCCTATCCGTGAACCAGCCCAAATGCATTTTTAAATCACTTCTCTCCTGAAATGAAAATATTATTTAGCTTCAACCCCAGGCTGATTTGGGGCAGGTTTATAAACGATGATCGAGAGTGTGGTGCGGGTCCAGTGTCCAGTGTTGGCTCAATGTGGAATAACCCTGACTGTGGAGACTCTGCTCACCTGACCCCTCCCCACCCCCACCCTCACCACCACCCCCATCCCCATCCCCATCCCCACCCCACCCCCACCGACCCCCATCCCCACCCCAACCCCACATCCCATCCCCCATCCCGGCCCCCCACCTCCATCCCGTGCCAGCATGCTGTACTTTATTTTCGGATGTTTCTTGTTTTTTAACCCCTTGTTATTTATGAAACATCTTGTCGGTGACGCATATTGCAGGCTCTCTCTCCCTCCTCTCTCCCTCCTCTCTCTCTCTCCTCCTCCCTCTCTCCCTCCATCCCTCTCTCCCTCCCTCCTCTCTCTCCCTCCCTCCCTCCCTCTCTCTCTCTAGAGCCAACCGCCCACCGCCTGGCTCCGCAGAGCAGCGAGGTGCAGGAGGGCAGAGCGGGCGGGCGGTGGACGCAGGCTCCGCTGGAGGATCTTTGATGCAGAGGGCGATGTCTGAGCTGAGGAACGAGCAGATGGAGATGAGAGAGAAGGCTGCGCTGCACCAGAGGCGGCGGCTGAAACAAGCCACACAGTTCACACACAAAGATTCTGCAGACCTGCTGCCTCTGGACGGATTGAAGAGGATGGGGACGTCCAAAGATCTGGTGAGCCCGCAGTGGGTAGTGCTGATAGATGTGTGCAACCTCTGCACTAGAGTGTGACATGTACACACCTGACTTGCGCCAGCTCGCAGTTCACCATGTCTTTAGGAAAGGGGGGGATGGCTCGTTGCTTCTGGGACAGGTACTGGCCAAATACATCCACAAGTTTCTACATATATTTCATTTTATACAGACACACACACCCAGACCCACACACACCCAGACAGACACACACACACACACACAGACAGACACACACAGCCAGACAGACACACACACACACACCCAGACAGACACACACACCCAGACAGACACAGATCACACACACACACACACACACCCAGAGACAAACACACACACACTCACACAGACACACACTCTAGACACACCACCCAGACAGACACACACACACTCACACACAGACACAACACCCCACACACACCACACACAGACAGACACACACACACACAGAGACAAAACACACACACACACACCCAGACACACACACACACCACCCAGAGACACACACACACACACACACCACACACACACACACAGACAGACACGCCACAGATAGACTCCACACACACACACACACACACACACACACACACACACACACACACAACACACACACACACCACACACACACACACTCACACTCACACACACACACACACACACAGACCCACACACCAGACACACACACACACACTCACACACACACACACACACACACACACACACCACACAG